>JAHDVE020010553.1:0-79533 GCA_022606495.2 Halesus radiatus | reverse complement strand
TTCCGAGGCACTACATAGATAACAAATATATTCGGGTAGAACTTTGTCAATCATACAAAAAGATAAAAGCAAATAAAGGGAATTCATTGACGATAAAAAATAAATTAAAAATGAAAGCCGTAGAAATGAGATCTCTGAGGCGAATGTGTGGTAAAACCATGTATGTAAAAGTATTGAGATTCGTAAAGAATGCAAGGCTGATGTAAGCGTAACGAGTGAGATTAAGAAAGAGACGCTTAAATGATTTGGGCATGTAGAGCGAATGAACGAAGAAAGAAGTGTAAAAAGAACACATCACTGTTACTTTGTACTAACCACTTTATTAATATATACATATCAACACGTTTCGAAAGTGATGCTTTCTTCACCAGGATCTTATAGAATACTTAGAAATAATAATTCTGAAAGTTGCGATGAAAACGAGATCGATAAAAATGATTGGAAATAAGTAGGTCTCAATAACTCAATAGGCAGACACCAGTCCCGATATGACTAGAGGATCTGAATTAAAGTCCCAGTTGCAACTGCAACATTTCTATTTTTAGTGTCTTTTTCCGCTTCATATTTCATTGAGATTTGTCAATACTCTCTTCCTCAATGATTAAATAAAATAATGTAATATTTTATTACAAAACATGCCGTTGGACCCGCAAAGCACGTAAATTCCATTCCTGAAGCAGATGCATTACCAACTTAGTACGTAGTATGCGGTAGGTAGTACATAGTCGTAGCAGAACCTCTCTGGAGAATGTGAAGTGTCCCATACGCTATGCAGTGCGGTCGGACGTACGAATTACAAACACAAACCACGACTTTGGAATTTGACAGTGTTTCACCAGCCGGGCAGACGGCAACGCAAAGTGTATTAAAAATGCAGTAATTTTGATATTTGCAATAAAAAAACGTTATGTAAAAATACAACAGTTAAAGATATATATATATGTGCGGAATTTTTTTAATTTCTCAAAATGCATTAGTTAATGTAATCAACTTTGTGAAATTGTTTCATGTAAACAGTAGGTTTCCAAACTTTTTTACCCCTGTGTACCCCTTTGCCGTTCTTTTAATTTTCCGTAGACTAAACACCCCCCCCCCCCACCCTCAAAACCTTTGTACAATACTGAATAAGTGGTATTTATTCACTACGTGATACATTGCTGCTGGTATGAAATTTTTTAAACTTACACATGAACGTGTCTGGGTGGATGCGATTCACTTTAAGTGTACGTATGCTTGTCAAGCGAAAATTACTACGGCGCTTTACCATGCGTGCAGTCTAAATGAACATCGATCCGTCAACCCCCATTTACATCTCTTAGACCCCCTTTTTTTCTCCCTGCCATAGACCCCTTGCAAATCTATATGGACCCCCAGGGGTCCTATGATGTAAACTAATAATTTGTTTACTTTCTTGGAAAAAACATATTGAAGCTTATAAGCCTCATTGTAATATTTAATCATTGAGGAAGAAATCTCAAATGAAATATGAAACAGAAAAAGATACAGAAAATAAAAAGTCATCATCCCCATCTGGGGATTGAACCCAGGACTGCTACCTTACCGGGACAATAACATGGGAAATAATTGAGGATAATATTCGTAAGTCTTAAAATTGAGATATTATATCTATAAGGTCTCATTAGCTCAGTAGCGAGTGATATTTTTTCTGTCTTTTTCTCTTTGATGTTTCATTTGAGATTTTTAAATACTGTCTTCTTCAATAATTTGCTAATTTTCACAGGAATTCTTTAATATTGAAAAATTTGTAAAATTAACTGAACATGAACACCACCATTAATCGATACTGTATTATGTGGAAAGATTTTACGTACCTACTATTCCGTACAACTGAACAATGTTCAACGAAAGCGGGTTATAATTTACGTCATTTCGCTTGTCGAATACACAAGACGGAAGTTCCCGGTCCTGCGGTATTTCCGGTTTTGCACAAGTTTTCCCGCCATATTGCAGCTGTCGGGGCGGTGGGTGCACCAAGGGCGTAAACGCTGATTTATGAACCGAATTTAAGATAATAATTTAGCTCTTAAAAATTTTGAAAGCAAGAATTTCGTCCATGACGTCTATCACCAAAACGATTGTCGTGAGATACCTCATAAAACATCTAACTATAAACGATTTTTTATGTTGCTCAAATCCGAACCCCCTCGCTCGCCAGCGCTTGTTACTGGATAAACGATTGAGATAGTGATTTTTCACTATTTTGTATTTGAAACAATAAACCGTTCTGCACAAAATATTATTTACGCCAATTGTGTTGTTATTGACATTGTTACGTGAACTCAGATGAAAAATGTTCTACCAAATTAAAGAGCCAACGCAAATTATTATGTAAATTAATTAGAGTTTAATAAATAATAGAAATAAAAGTAGTTGTGGTCTTTAGATGTTGATAGGTATTTAGGGCGACATAAGTAGTTCAATCGTCAAATTCTTCGTCCAGACAGTCTACAGTAAATAATTACGCCATCTAAAGGGCAAAATAATGTTATGAATTCGCCTGTGACAATAACAGTTTGTTATTTATTTTTTTATTGTTATATAATTATTACAACTTACATTTTTTAATTGTTTTTCACGAAATATTTCATATAAGAGAAGTTCTTGTGTCTGATGGGGGTGCCACGATTCTAACTTTGGTACGTACAGCATATTTCGAATAATACATTTTGATTACCGACCCCTCCGTTTTCGCCCAAATTCCATCTTATACCCTCCATTACCTTAGTAAGCAGGCTTAAATATAAGATTTCCATCTGCAAGTGCCGCTGGCACATAAAAAAAACTTAACAATTCTTGTATATTATAATAAAACAAATATAAAACTTTTTTCCACTTTAATTTTTATTTGACCGTAACCGGGTTTCAGCTCGTTAGGGCCATCTTCAGACTGGTACAAATTATTCTAAATCTATTGTTTTAATACACAACATATGGGGGAGGGGAAGAGGGGTGGACTACAAGGGTTTAAATCAATTATCTTAATTACGACGACAACGACCTAATAACAAATGTAATTAAGAAAATTGATTTAAACCCTTGTAGTCCACCCCTCTTCCCCTCCCCCATATGTTGTGTATAAAAACCATAGATTTACAATAATTTGTACCAGTCTGAAGATGGCCCTAACGAGCTGAAACCCGGTTACGGTCAAATAAAAATTAAAGTGGAAAAAAGTTTTATATTTGTTTTATTATAACATACTATAATGGAATTCCACCATGTATTAACAGTTTCAAAAATAGAAATATTAACAATTCTTTGTAATAAAAATAAATAAAAGCCCTACAGTAGCAATAGGCAGCCCGAGAAGATTATCTCCACATTTATGCACCTCTAACCACAGTTGACACAAGATGAGGGAGAAATGTTCTCTGGCACTGTACACAAAAAAATTACAATAATATATAATACATTTCGAATATGTCCATCAGTGTGCAACCATTACATGATACTCTTGTTTGCACTTTTCTAGCCCATTCATCACGTCGGGACGTAGTTACAGGCAATTCATATTGACCGTCTTCGGAGTGCTTTGCGTTTCATGGAATTCTGCTATATTTTAATACAATATATACATAAAATGTAATGTTTCTTATGTAAAAAAGGAGTATTCGTGATTTTGAGATTAATTATATTTAATTTGTCGTGTTTATCAAGCTTCATCCCCTATCGCCTTTGGACTTCTCCCCTCACGTACAAGGTTAGAGCAGTGTCTGGAGCGCGGCGGTGCGGTTGGCGCAATTGCATCCCGGCTCCATCCCGCCGCGAGGGAGGTTTTTGCATACCCACTATCCTCGGACTCGAATCCGAACCCCAAACCTAGAACCGAGAACTAGGGGTACACCGCACAACCCTCCGACCCCATGTTACGGGATCGAATATGCGACATTTGCTTCCGTCGCGGTACGTGTTGTTGTACCTACCCAGGGACAAAAGTATTACTTCGTTATCATATTTATTTGGACGATGAATTTTTGTTTTGTTTGGAAAGGGGATGGTTCAGAATATTCGTAATTATCATTACGGAAATATTACGTGATTTAATAAGAGTTGCCTACTCAGTTGTGTAATACCATTTCATTTAAATGAAAGACAATAAATACATTTTGGATGAACATCAGTATTTCAATATTTACTAATGAAATAGACTTCCTCATGTTTCTGAACGGCAATAGTATCCCCACGTAACTGTGGTTTATTGATTTGTGACGTCCAGGTAGGTATGTAATTAAAAGAATATTTGTATCACAATAAAATTAAAGCATATGTTTAAATAAGACCGTGTCGGCTTGGATTTGCGTAGAACATAGGAACACCGCCATCGGTAAATGCTTTACCAGTTAACTACGAGACATGTCTGTCATCCAGTTAACAAATTAATTGTGAGATATGTACGAGTATGTAGTAATCGGTGTTCGTATTTTTTAATGAAACAACCCACCTTCTGCGTGGTACTAAAACGTTCACTTTAATGGGAATTACTGTTTTATAAATTCTGTAACTCCACACAGGAAGCCCTGAGGGAAATAATTTCCCGGAAGGCCTATGTCATGTTTTGGGATGCTTGTGTGGAGGGTCTTTTAGAGGATAGGAAGGAGTGAATCTGTTGTAGGAGGGAGGAAACACAGAGGCCGGCAGATCATTCCACAGCCGAGCTGTTGAACACCAAAACGAGTCGTAGAAGCGACCCGTTCTCATGTGACAAATGTCAACCATGTGCAAACATTGATCGCGCGTTTGGCGTGTTTCCATACTGTGCACCGGTGCCGAAGGGATCAATGACTCTAGTTCCTCTAGTTTTAAAATCTTAGGTTTACGTTATTTGTATGTATTTAAGCATTCCATCAAAATATTTATACATTCAGATATTATCTACATCAATTTCTAGCGAAGTTTGGAATAACGATGTTGTATTTTAATCTGTCTTATCTTATTTCGAAAGCTTTCTGTTTAAAACGTCATTTCCACAGCTCAATGGAAGTATCGAAGATGGTTCCGTATTAGAAAACATTCAGCATCGTCGGCATATTGCAGGCGATATCAGTAAATCCCATCACGTCCTTGATTTCCGCGCGCTCTGGCTGAAAATTCACAGCACCGGCGCGGCGCTGTTCAAACATATAATGCACACTGTACAACTGTTTGGGAATCGTCAGGGACTGCAAAGCTGTGAGAGACCTCACTCCTAACGAATACCAGTACAAACAGTATGATATAACACGTGTCACATCTAATGCAAAAAAAGTCTCACTTGTATTATTCACTGTACATTTGTTACTTAATTTTATTACTGCGATACCGGTTTCTACACATCCGAGTTATTCACTAGCGTTCTGAAAACTAACTTACTGATACAAATCACAGTACAGAAATAATTAGATATTATTAGGTGAAGGTACTGGGATTGGTGATTTGGAATGTGGGGGGGGGGGATCAGTGGGAGTAGTCAAAATAACTTTATTTACAGGGTTATTTTGTTTACATTGTTGTTGTTTTGTTTATTTGTAAAGTTTGTTAGGCGCACAATTTAAAATATGCATTAATATTTAAATATTTATTTTGTTTGTAAGTTTTATTTACTACGTACTTTTGCTATTTTGGTTTATTGAATTCGCTACCGGTTTCGACACAACCGTGCATTAACTAGCGTTCTTAAAACTAACTTAAATTAAACAAGTACAGAAACAAAATTAGTCACCATTAGGTGAGGGTAGAGGGAGTGGTAATTTGGAGGGGGTGGGCGGTGGGAGGAGTCAAAGTTAATAGGAAACCTGGTTAGCAAAGGTGATTTACAGGGAGCTGATGGCACGGTTGTGTCGAAACCGGTAGCGAATTTAATAAACCAAAATAGCAAAAGTACATAGTAAATAAAACTTACAAACAAAATGTCTAGAAATTGCTATATAGTGAATGCCGAAAAAATACAAGAAATTAAATATTTCTACTTAGTTTTTTCTTCATTGAAGCTATGGCCCGTCTCTAGCAAAGTCGTAATAGTTATTATTTCGTAAACAGAGGTCATGTCTTCTGATTCTAGTTTTAAATTTCCCAGTAGTCATACCTACATACTGTGCGTCACATTCATTACATTCTTAAGTGTATATTCCGTTATTTACCCATTTATCACAAATGTCCTCCTTGTTAATTAAAATATTTAGCCTGGAATAGTTAATGCCCAAAAAAAATAAAATAATAATAATAAACGATAAACAGAAAAAAAATTGTACAATGAAATCTATGTCAAATACCTTTGTTTTTATGTTGTGTAAGTAGATATGGACATATACTAACTAATTTACATTTGCATTCAATAATAAACGAGAGTGAAATTAAAAAAAAAAAACCTAGAAGTATGACGACATTTATGCAGTAAATTTACTAAAAACGGGAGTAATGCCTTGTCAACTTCGTTGAACTAGTACGACACTTTAATTTTACTCATGATGCAACTGCATCCATTATAACATGTTTTTTGTTGTTGTATAATCTATTTTCATATGGCACGTTTTGGATATTTCCTAACAAAAAATATATCAAATTAATAATTCATGTTCTGCTATAATTTTGTAAAATTGTTTAGTATGTATTTTGCCCTGACGATGGAACGGTTGTTCCGAAACCGGTTGGCGTGAAAAATAAAAGTGGTTAAATCAAAGTTTCATTTTTTCATTTGAGAAGAATAAATTTGTATTTAATAAATAAATATCAACATGTCTCAAAAAGTAAAGCTCCCCTCATCAGGATTAACAAAACTACTCAAAATAATGACAAGTAAAGACAAATAATAAGAAAATAGAACAAATAAAATTTTTAAAAAGTAGGTAAAAAAATATATATATTATAAAATATTCTATAAAAAATTGTATTATAAATGTTAAAAAGTAATTAATTTCATAATCATTATAAATAAAATAAAGAAATTAACAAGGCCCAAAAAAATTTAAATACCCATTATTATTCAAATTTGTTTCACAAAAACGGCGCTATATAAATCGTCCAAGTATTATTATTATTATTAAATGTAGTTATTAATGTTAAAATAAATTTAGAGATAGCTCTTTCAAAATATGTATAATTAAGGAAAAAAGTAAAAATATAAATATATACATATATTTCATTGTATCTTTTGTAAGTTTTGATTAATTTTAAAGTGCACCGAACTGTTTCAACCAAAACAAGAATTAAACATTACGAAAAATGGATTAACTACAACGTAATTCTTTAGCAATAAAATATAATATCTAAAAAATCAGCTCCAGCATGTGATTAATCGCATTCTGAAAATGCACACGGTTCGAAAAATAAGCACATTAAAGTTGCCACCAATGAGGTAACCCATGAGGAGCCTTGATCGGCTACAAGAGCTGTCGCCCGCCGGACCATGGCTGTTGTAGCCGATGCATGTTTTGCGCGGATTATAAGAATCGAGAACTGCAAATGGATACTTATAGAACATACCAATCACTGCGTATTCTCAACATTGCTAATAGCCGATAAATAATTTCCTTTCATTTGTAGTCTCACGTAAGTGTGAACATCCGTAAAAACGTATGTAAATAAATGAATAAATCACTAAAAAAATATAAATAATTTTTATTACTGATATCTGTGGAATACGTTTAAACTCCTACAATAATAAATAAGTAAGATAATATTGTATTTCTAATTTCTTTGAGGAAATTATTTCCCTCGGGGCCGCCTGTGTAGGTTATATAAAAAAAAAAAAATTGGGGGTCACATAGTCTATCTGGCCCGGGCACTGAGATTCCTAAGCAGCTCAATTAAATTTGTGTTATATTTTATATTAAATCCACATACAACTCGTTGGAGGCCGTGAGGGTAACCATTTCCCCGGAATGTATGCCATCTCTAAGGATACTGTATCGAGGGAATATAACATAATCGAATAAACAATGAACGCAAGATAAAAAGTATTTATAGTCATCCAGTATCACTTTTAGGAAACCTGAAAATGACGTTCAAATTGTTTTATTGCATTTCTCAAGGCGATCAAGTCTGCAGTCACATCGTCTGGTCACTTCCAGTTTTACAATTTCATGCAAAAAAAACTACGTTTCTGATTCCACATCAGACTGACGTCGCAAAGCGTGTTACTATATATATATTATATTGCCTCGTTTTACAAATTACAGATATAAAAGACGTGATCGTTATTTAAGATTGCTTGAATGGATTGTAAAAGCTACTATAAGTATACAACACAATACTTCAGTAATGCAACAAGCAGATTCTTACTTTTTCTCACGAATGCTATCAATGTGCCATAATCACAATTACAGGCATGTCTTTTAATTGAAAACTGAAACATGTTTTTATTTATTTTAAGAATGCAAGGCTGATGTAAGCGTAATGAGTAAGATTAAGAAAGGGACGCTTAGATGGTTTGGGTATGTGGAGCAAATAAACGAACAAAGGAGTGTAAGAAGAATAAATGAGGCGAATATGAATGGAATAGGGACGCCAGGGACGACCGAGGAAGACATGGCACGGTCAAGTGAATCAAATACTTATAGTCGGGCCTTGTCAGAAGTTGAAATAATAGAAGCGAATGTATGAGACGATGTATGAATGTGAATGAAGCAAGAAGTGTATGCCAAATTGTTTGGCGGTCCGTCCTCTCTGCCTACCCCTGCGAGCAAACGGCGTGATGGTTAGTTAGTTACGTGTACTATAATTCTGACTAATTATTATGTACATATTTACATATTGGTATTCCTATGTGAGTGTAAATAAATTTAACACATCAATAAATACCTTCAAGTTTTTTTTTCTAACTTTTATGCATAATTTTTGTATTGCTCTCTTCGAAAGAAATTCACTAGAAATTTATGTTTACGAATATTTATCTTCATATTTGCCGTAAAAACATATTACATGCTCACTAAGAATTAAAAAGTGACCTGCATATTATGAAGATCAGAACCTGTATAAGGTAGGTACTTTTAACAAATATGATTTTACGATGAAGATTTAAAGAATCTGTTCGCTTACCTTAATTAAGAATTTAAAAATTTGTAGTCGTAGGTAACGGTAAATTTTATTAGCATTAATCGTAATTTAGTTTCATGCTAACGACTCTAAAGATTAGGTACCTGAAAAACAGTGAACGATCATTTTTACACAAAAGTCATTACTTTCATGCCCTTAATACGACTTTATGCCTATTGCAGTAATAACCTTTAGAAAATAACTTTTTTTCTGATGTCATATAATATTATATTCAATGAGAAATGAGATCATAAAGATAATAATTTAACGCTAAAGAAGTCGTCCAAAGCTGAAACGATTGCAACATTCGTATTTAAAACCACCTGTCCTTAATACATCAGTTATGATTATTTCATAACGTAAAAATAATTCAAAAAGAGACTTCACTTGACAAAAAGTGTAAGCAGTTATTACATGTACCATATCTTAAAATCGGAACATTCACTTTTATCTAGAATCTAGACCAAGAGCCGAGTTAATCAAAGCACTAGCGAGTAGGTTGGAATTGGAAGTAATGTGTATCTACTCGTACATAAAATAAGACGGTAATGATGCTAGCAAAAACATTAAATTATAATACCTAATTGTAAAACATTGTACAATGTGTTCTTGTCATACCGTGCTAAGTATAACCTCCACAGTATGTATATGTTAATATGCTGAAATAATAATATCATGTAGCATGGTTCATTTAGAAAAAACTTAAGCAGTGGAACAAAAAATACCGCACATGATATCTGAAACCAGTCAATTGGTAGTGGCCTCATAATACCTGCATACACTGTGATATAACCCACTGTGTTGATAATCTTACTAAATATATAATACGTGATTACTGTAGCCGATTTTTTTAATAAAGTGCTCTATTTCACCGCCAGCACCTACTGGCTACATAAAACAATGTACTATGTATGAAAATTTAACATGTTTATAATAATAATATTTATTTTTTTGAAACACATATTATTTAACAACATTTAAGAAATTTTTGACTGCCCAACTAGGGACAAATGCCATTTTAGGATAGTCAAATTGACAAGTTTAGTTCATATTAAGTGCCATTATATAGAAACAGAAGGGAAAAAAAGCTAGTATTTCCATAGTATGATAATAGAATATATCTAGAAAGAGTATAATAATTAATTTTCGGTTTATGCAAAGAGGAAAAAAATGCGTTTAAAATTGAGTACTAAAAAAAGATAATATTATTCATTAATATACTGATAATATTGAGTTAAGTATCACTTAGCTTTATGAGCCGACGACGAAACTCAGGGATGCAAGAAATAGTTAATAACTTAATAATTATATTTTATTCAGCAAGTATAAATAGTAACTTGTTTATAACCAAATATTTGTCCTTTTTCCTTTCCTCGGTTAGGGTTTTTAATCCAGTTAAGATCTTTTCCAAAACAGCACAAATAATGTAATGTATATTGTATATATTTTTGGATTATATATGCAACTATCATTATTAAATTAATTATTTTTTGTTTGATTGAGAGATAGAAAGGCAAAAGATAATATTTTTAGACAATCTTTACCATTGATATTATTATAAATAAACATTAATCCGGAAATATTTTTTATTCCTTCAAATAGCTGAATATATTCAAAGAAAAATAATATCAAATCTCATCAACGTAAATAAATATAAATATAAAAAAGGGTTTCTGCGTTTTAACAATCTTGCGAAATTAACCTAATTAAAACCCCCTTTTCTAAGATACGGAGTGGATAAAAAGGTGTATTTTCAGATAAATAAACATGGAAGTTTATTTCATCACTCGTTCCGTTTTTATTATCATTCCACTATTGGCAAAATTAAATAAAATACCCTGCACGATTTTTTTCCATTTGCAATTCAATGTATTAGAACCGCCTTTACGATAATAGCAAGCTACGTTTTCACGTAAAACACATTAAATTATCCATTTAAATGCACACTTATACTTATTGACAGAGATTACCTCAGTTGGGAAAGGCGGGCAACACCCGGTTAATAGTCTACACTTCTGGCAAGAACTGCAATGTTACACCTGTACTGATCCTGGTAATAGGGCTGTTGTCGAGTGAACACAAGTGGTGACAATAATTATACTCAATATAATAGATTATCTTGTCATATAATATTATAAACCGTACGTTTTAATGTATTCTAGTTGCAATGATTCTGCGAAATCTCAATATTATTATTGGATATTATAAAGTTAAGATTATGGTAAAAAAACTTTTAAAAGAAATACTAATAATGTTTTATTGTCTTATTTTTTTATAACTAAATAATAAATCATGATTCAATTAATTTTTTTTAACTTATTGAAGTTTGTAAACCTTATTGTAATATTTAATCATTGAAGAAGATAATATTAACACATCCCAAAATGAACCACGAAACCGAAAAAAACAACAGAAATTAAAAAGTTTAAAAGATTTCAGTCGCATCTGGGACTCGAACCCAGGACCTCTTCCTATCCGGGGTAACCGCTTAACCAACTAAGCTAATGAGACCAGTTCAATTTACGCCATTTACACCGATTTCATACTTCAACTTCAAGACTTATTAATATTATCCTCCATTTTTATAAATCCCATATCATCATAAGGATAGCAGCCAATAATATGGGATTTATAAAAATGGACGATAATATTAATAAGTCTTGAACTTGAAGTAGGATATCGGTGTAAATGGCGTAAATTGAACTGGTCTCATTAGCTAAGTTGGTTAAGCGGTTACCCCAGATAGGTAGAGGTCCTGGGTTCGAGTCCCAGATGCGACTGAAATCTTTTTAATTTCTGTTGTTTTTATCGGTTTCGTGGTTCATTTTGGGATGTGTTAATATTATCTTCTTCAATGATTAAATAAATCATGATATTCCCACTGGGATTCCCCGCGCTGAGGATTTCATTTACTAAATATTAAATTGATGTGATTGCTGAAAAACAAAAAAAAGTATCGTAAGGTGAGGTGCTTTAAGTGCAGTTGAGTGATTTCGGTGTTAGTCTGTATTTGTGTTAATATATTTTCTATTTCAGATCTCTCTATGTAACGAATCCAGTGTTTTTTTTTATTCTTTTAATTTATTACCGTTGTTGTGATTTTTAAAGGAGAATGGGATATTGTTGTAAAGTTTAGTACCAAAGTATAAGATGTTTTCATCCAAATGTTGTGTTTGTGGTTCCTTGTTGGATGTGTTTTTGACTCTGAGATCTAGTGTTTCTAATATGTGTGATTGTTGTTATTTGTTGTGTTTTGTATTTATGAACGTTAAGTATTATGAGAAAAGGGTTTAAATATGCATATTTTATCATTTTGTTGTTATTGTTATGAATACCACACAAGGGTACCAATTTCCCGGAGCCAGTGGGGCTATAGCATCTCTAGTTGGAGTGTGTTATGAGGTTGAAGGGAGTGGATAGGAGAAGGAGGTGGGGAAAGGGGAAGTTGGGAAGGTCCCCGGTTGGACCTGGCTATTCTAATCTGGTTACCAAACACGGCTAAAGCCATTTCAAGCATCGTTTTGATTCTGAATAGAGGTCGTTCACCAGGGCGAAACTGGGTGCATAATTTAATATGTTGTATTTCCTGAACCATTCACCCTATAGTTACAACGTTTTCACCCCATAAAATCAGTACCAAAATAATACTTACCTCACAATATCAGAGTAACATGTCCACTTCACACCCTACGTTTACCTTCCTATTGTATCTCCGCGTGTATGACCCTTGAGAGGCAAAATTGTTCAGTAAATATTTCAATGACAAGTGCGACCACTCGGGTTCACCGTACTCCATACGTCCTTTTCGAATAGTATCAACTGTCGTTCCCCACTCTCGGAACAATGTCCTAGGGTACAGTAGACCACCTCGAAACACTCGGCGGCCTTGGTAAACGCAAACACTTGATATTTCGTATCACTCGGCGAATCGCTGCTGCTGGCATTTCATCGACAAAGTTTACTTGTTAATTGAATATGGTTCTGATAACTTGTTTCGTATTGGTAAAATAAATTACTTTAATTACGTATGAAAGATTTAATAGTAGGTACAAATATATACTGGTGCGAACGACCAGTTATTGAAGTAAAGTCAGTAGAAAGATAAAAAGGCCTTTGGTTTACATATAAATCCCATAAGAAATTAAAGCTGTGTTGCATAAATAAAAAATAAAAAAACGTGGTCATCAATTTAAAAAAAAAAACAATAACTTTGTTTACATCACTTTTATTTGGTATATACTTTTGCCGACCGGGTTTCGCCACTACCGTAGCTTCTTCGTAGTAAAATGTTGTCATCAATACTATTATTATTATAACCATTCTTTTGACTGATTCGACTCAACACTAACAACAATATTTGGTATATACTTTTGCCGACCGGGTTTCGCCACTACCGTAGCTTCTTCGTAGTAAAATGTTGTCATCAATACTATTATTATTATAACCATTCTTTTGACTGATTCGACTCAACACTAATAACAACAATATTTGGTATATACTTTTGCCGACCGGGTTTCGCCACTACCGTAGCTTCTTCGTAGTAAAATGTTGTCATCAATACTATTATTATTATAACCATTCTTTTGACTGATTCGACTCAACACTAATAACAACAATATTTGGTATATACTTTTGCCGACCGGGTTTCGCCACTACCGTAGCTTCTTCGTAGTAAAATGTTGTCATCAATACCATTATTATTATAACCATTCTTTTGACTGATTCGACTCAACACTGATAACAACAATATTTGGTATGTACGTCACATTAGGTATTCCTGTTATATTTTCAACAATTTGTTTTGAATTTTTGATTTATTCGGAAGTAGAGTTTTTTTATATACACAAATCTTTAAAGAATTTAAGGACTGAAGATAGAAGTGTTTGTAGTCGTGTCCGTGTATTCGAAGTAAGCTCATTTTTTCGTTACTTCTAGTGAAATGGGTCAAACTTTTTCAAATACCGAAAATCTTTCTCGAACATGTAATCAATTTTATTGATCTGTCTAGGTCTCGTGTAAATAATAGACTCGAATTGTTTTCTTCCAAATCGGTTAAGATTCCCCCTCCAGGGATCATCTGTTCAGAGGTCTAAAGCGCAAATATACATTTGTCTTGATTTTTTCAGGAACTTTTATAAAGATCCATAAAACACCGTCGGTACAATATTTATTCTTAGAGATGAATTCTAACTAAGGGTTCCTTGTTGCCGGGAATTCAATGTATCGGATTTAAGAAACAATTTGCAAGACAAATGTCTGTAATAAGATACTAATGGTGGTACATCGCTCAACCTCCATAGAATGTCAGCCCTTCCGGAACTATCGGAAGAATTTGACAATTATAACAATAATTTATCTACGTTTCCTATTGCGCCCATGGAAGTTGTTCATTATTAAGTTAAGTAAATTAAGTTTCCAGGTTTCCAAGTACCTGTAAATAAGCTATAAATAAAAGTCAATGTATCGCCCCCGGGAACTAAAAACATGTACATATAATTAATAATAATAATAATTATTATTATTTATTTGAAACACCCGTTATTTAACAATAAAATGTAAGAATGCTTTAACTGTCCCACTTGGAACAAATCCCGTTTTAGGACAGTCAAATTGACGAATATATTTCTTCTGTATGGGGGTCCCCTCACTATAAAATTTACTCCGATTCTATTGCATAAGTTCAACATAAATTTCTAAGTTACGTTAACTATAAACTTGAATTACCAATTGAAACTATAAATAACAATTACTTAATGAAAGAACTAAAATTATTAAAACTCTCAAAAGACATGTCTCTGACCTAAAGTTTATTTTCAAAGGTTTTAATGGTTTTATAGACAGCCCTGACATAGTTAGCTTAATTAAATTTCGTATTCTAACTAGAACTACTCTCTCTAAAATTTTATTCAATTGTAACAATAATTTCAGGACTGAGTTATCCAAAAAGTCACTACTTGTACCTAGACTTCACGCAGAAGGTAATATATTTTTAGATGCAATAGATATGTTCAACTGCACGGAATATAAACACAAACAGACAATTATTGCATACATCCAAAATAATTATTATGATATGTGTCTAGAGTATAATGTTAGGTATGTTTTTAATATTCGCCTCTGTTGCTAATTATTTGGAATGATACTTACACTTCCTTCACTTGTTATTCCTGGATTTGTTCCTGAAACAAATTAAATATTTAGTTTATGTATTTCGTGAAAGCTATCTATTTTATCTATGTACCTATTGTGATGTGTTTTGCACCTGTGTGGCTATTGTAATTAACAAAATATGTGACAGCCCATATAGGGCGGGATATATGATATGATAAATAAATAAAATGATCGTCGTTTACTGGACTTTTTTTATTTCATCTTTATTATGAAATCTTTAACAAACTTAGCATTATGTGAAAAAAAAATCATACTCTAAAACAATACTACTTTACATTCAAAATAAAAAAAACGCGAAATAATATCAATCACACATATTAGAAACACTAGTTCTCGGAGTCAAAAACACATAAAACAAGGAACCACAAACACAACATTTGGATAAAAACTTCTTATACTATGGTACTAAACTTTACAACAATATCCCATTCTCCTTTAAAAATCACGACCATAATAAATTAAAAAATCAAATTAAACACCGCATACGATACATAGGGAGATCTGAAATAGAAAATATAATAACACCAAATACAGACTAATACCGAACCAACTCAACTGCACTTAAAACACCTCACCTTACAATTATTCTTATTTTTTCATCAAGCACATCAATTTATTATAATGTAATCTAATATTTTGTAAATGAAATCCTCAGCACGGAAATCCCAGAAAGGATATCATTATTTGTAATTTTGTTTTTAAAAAAAGAAGATAATAAAACATTATTATTATTTCTTAAAATGAGTTAACACTATTCTATTTCCCACCTCAAATGTATTTTATAATTTTGACAACTTTATCAGATCTGAGAAATTTATAAAATGAACGGTTTTAAATTTTAATCTACATTCTGTTTTGCTCTGATGTTTGAGGATACGAGTGAAATCACTAAAATATTTAACGTTGATAACAACCCACGAAGCTGGCGGCAAGATAGTATAAAATTTAAGCGACAAAATGCTTTGCATGCATGGAGCAATAATAAACATACGTATTTCTAGATACTCGCACTCTGGATATTCTGACTCCATTCTTTTCAGTTATCACGTCTTATTGAATTTTTAAAGGTTTCCTCGCACACTCTCCGCAAACTCTCCACACACTTTCCGCACACAAAGTGCTTATTTCTAGTCGTAAGTTTCGCCTTTATTATTCACGAATACCTTCAGCACCGCGTCTATAGAAAACAGTAAATAATATTTCTTTCAACCCATTTTTTCATCACATTATGATCGCGTTTACTTAATAGTATGTGGGGATGTTAACAATAAAATCTAAACTAATTTATGATGAAAATTAAATCAAATTAGACAAAACTATTTTTTATTAAAGTCATGAAGTTGTGAATTCTCGCTTGTTGTTAGGGTGCCATAATTGATTTGACAGCGAAAGTAATGCCTCGTGACGACTATTACTATCTCTAAACAAAGAAACAATCAATTGAAATTTTTTTTTCTTTTCAATCATTTTTTTTAAATACATCTAAATAATAAAGTTTATAGTACTACTTATGTTTTCCGTTTTGCAAATATTCTACTCAAACAAATCTTCTTTTGAAAATGTAATCTATAATTAACCAGAGTAGTATATCTATGGAATAATATCAATATAACATGGCGGGTTCAATATTTTTCTTACTAATTTTGAAACACAGTTTGTTACAGCAACAGCTTTATATATTGGATTTCATTCAAACTATTCTCTAAAGCTTCCCGGCTCCAATAATAACAAACTGTGCTTTTTCAGCGAAACCGGTGCAGTAATTTTCGAGAAAATCGACGACACACAGAAAAAAAAAAATTTACAAGCAGATATAAACTAATTTAGCATGTTCAACAATGAAGGTAGGTAGGTTTGGTACCTTAGACTTTTGTTGTACATTTCCGAGGTATATCACATAATATGTATTAATACAACTCTGATGTAGATTCAGACTGAACCGTAATCGGTTGGTTTACGTATTAAATAAAGTGGTGTTCTAATAAAAAAATAAAAATTCATTTATCTATAAAGTGACTATTTTCTATGAAACTTTCTTATATTTGGTGTACTATATCACGTTTGGTGTAACTCTTGTTAGAATTAAAAAAAAATGCATATTTTAAATCAATGTATTGAACTGTATAGTATACGAGTAATAAAGTGGCTATTCAAATCGTGGTCACATTTAAGGCATTTTATCAATTATTCCATTAGGTGTTGATAAATAAACGTAAAAATTGTCGATATTTCAAGCGGTGAAAGCAATCTATTCTTCAGATCAATCAGTACGTTATTTTAGCCGACTTACCTCATCACTATATGGATTCTTCCATCAATCCCCCCAGTCGCATTTAAAACTGACAGACATCATCTATGGGATTAAATTAACTGAATTAGCCACATTTCAGTACCCTCCCAATATCTTATTCCACTAGCTTTCTTTATTTATTTATTTGAAACACGCACATTATTTAACAATGAAATATGAGAAGCTTTGACTGCCCAGCTGGGGACAAATCCCGTTTTAGAACAGTCAAATTGATAAGTTTCGTATTAAGTGCCATTATACAAAAATAGAAGAGATAAAAGCTAGTATTGACATAGAGATGTGAAGAATAGTACAGAAAACACTATGAACGTACTTATGAAGGGATGAGAAAACAAATATTATAGAGTAAACAATTATGTATATGTGTTCGATAGATACTGGTTGGTGCTGTGAGGAAAAAAAATGCGTTTAAAATTGAGTACTAAAAAAAACATAATATTGATAAGATTGAGTTACGTATCACTAATTTTTTTTAATTAAATGGAGTTCTACGAATTAAACACAAAAACAATTATTACGTATCACTCAGCTTTATGAGCCGACGACGAAACTCATAGACGCAGATGGCGCAGCAAATAGTTAATAACATATTGAATATATTTTATTGAGTAAGTACAAAAATAACTGAAATATAAATAGTAAATTGTTTATGACCAAATGTTTGTCCTTTTTCCATTCCTCGGTTAGGGTTTAAAATCTATTGTAGTTAAAATCTTTTCCCAAAGAGCACAAATAACGTAACATAAATTCAGTCAAGTAAATCAAACCATGAGATGGTACTATTATAGTAATAAAAACCAGCTCATCCCAAGTTATCTACTATAAACAAGGTTATTGGCCAATTATCCTTCCTAATATGAAACTAAGGGCACCCTCCTAAAATCACACCAATAAGTGTATAATTATTGTCAACGTTAAGTTATTTACAGCTCCTAAACATCCCCTTCACGGCGGTTTATTACAATTCAGGGGAAGTTAATGGGAACCCTTACTCAACGGTCAAGTGTAAATTGTGTTTGAATTAGGCACCGACCTAACTTAGTTTGAATTACAAATTTACCATAACTGTTAGAGTTATTAAATATTTGCTGTTCCTAAATTGGAACGAATTGAAATAGCTTCGCCATTCAACGTCGAACCTTCATTATTATTGACTACTCTAAGAGTAAATTAACTCATAGTACAATACATAATTGTTAATCTTACAATTTTCACACAGGCATGGTTTGAAAATGGGTTCAAACCTCTGCTAGACCCTTCATTTGTAGTAGGAGGAATTTAAATATTGCCAGGATAAATCATGTAACGGAAATGATATAATATTCTCACTCTTCAAGCAATATACGAGTAGCAGCAAGAGCAGAGACTTACCAATTAGTGATTCTTTTAGAGGGATTTTTTGTATTTTTAGTATTTATTTATTAATTTCTATTTATATACGGACAAATTTTATAATATTAGCATTTATTATATAGGATGGTGTGTATATACTGTAAATTATTAATATATCTATTTATTATAATAGCGTATCGTGAATCACGTGTTTATGATAAACTATTATTGTAAAATTGTTATACAATTATATTAAAGAATTAAAAAAAAATAATAAAAAATTGAAATATTGTAAAAAATATAAAAAAGGCATATTAATTTAAATAATAAATTATATATATTTAATTTAAACGTTGTTATGTTATGTTTGATTTGGTGTAATTAAATATGGAAAAAATCTGTTCCTTTTGATTTTATCCAGTTCAAGATATTAAGTTTTATTAAATGTGTTGGTGTATTCTCTCTAATTTGTTTCATGTAGAAGTAAGACGTAGTCATGTGATTATATTGCTTAATTGCATGGTATTTAAAATGTCTTTGTTCGTGAGTGGTACATATTAATGTTGTAGTTTGTTGAAAATCATCTTAAAATAATTCATTACGATTGTAGGGGAATATGAAGAATAGATATGAAGAGGTTATATATTTAGTCTTTTTTTGTATTTAGTGTTTGTAATTATTGAGCCAATGTTTAAGTATAGTCAAAATTTTCTCAGCCTTAACGAATACTTTGTTCCAGTATTTCTGTAGTTATTAATATCATTTTTCAATTCTGATTTATAGATAGGAATAATAAGTCTCGTCGTTAGCCAGTTGGGAATAATTCCTTCTTTTATACTACGATTTATTAAGTGTTTAAGTGGTTTACGAAGTTGGAAGTTTAGAAATTGAATTATTATGGCGTCTATGCCATCAGTTCCTGTAGTAGAGCTAATCTTAAGTTTCAACTGCCTACAACTGAAGATCATTATGGAAGAGAAGGAAAAGATGACGCAAGTGACATTTGAGAACCAGTCACTAAACATAACTAAAGCTATTTCACAAGGCCATTACCGAGGCGAAATGATCCTCTTGTAGATTCGGTGTCGATTCGCGCCATACGCAAAAACATATTAACGTGGATTTTTTTCTTCATAATAATATACTTTTATATGAAAGCCACCTGTGGCAATATGGGTGTTGTTGGTGGATCTAACAAGAATAGTTTTACAGCTATCGTAAGGAAATAAATAATTCATTTCTCCTTCTTATTTTTGTTTGGAGTAATCGAAGTGTCAACTTAAAACAACTTAAAAAAACGATCACATCAAGCATCTAGAATCTAGATTCTTCCACAGAAGTATATTATGGCACGAGGTCACTGCACACTTGAATATTGATTGGGATCCAAATATGCCCAAAGGAGTCCATGTGGTCACACACAAAATAAATTAAAGCTGACCTCTCCGTCCGATGACTAGTACAAATAAATAATATTGATTTGTTTCCTTGGAATTGACCTTCTTGTTCAACGATCAATCACTTTTTGAATTTACCCGTCCGACTTGTGACTTGTCCGTTTTACTACCCGAAAAAAAATAGTTTTTATTTTTTTTCTCTTCTTCATATCACTTGCAGTTACTATTACTCAACTCAACTTCAAGAAATGTTTTTTACATAAAAAAAACATAATTATTTGATTCCACACAAGAGTCCCAATAGCTCCCAACCGTCTGGAGACAGTGATAATATAACATCCTCAATTCGGGTATGTTGTGAGGCTGAAAGTATTTAGGAGGGGAAGAAGATGGGAAGGTGGGGAAGTACCTGGCTATTCAGATCTGTTTACCTAAGACGGCTAATACCATTCAAGCTTATTTGGTACGTTACATACGTTATTATTTGATATAAACGTATATATGTTGTAACCTTACCTGTGAATTTAGGATAAAGCTGTGAATAGCACGCTCCCGTTAGACAAACTACTAAAAGTAATTTATCGCACTTTTTGCATTATATTTTCTGTACAATGTTTTAATTTAATAAAAAAAAAAAGCAACTTTCCGATACTGAATGGCGGTCTTTTCACCAGGGCGATACTGATAGTATCTACTCTGGAACGTACCGCAAATATATTACGTATTATTTTTAATTTATAAATTAGAAATAATACAATTTTAATCAAATAAAATTTACTTGCATACGTCGGGACTTGAACCTTCAACCTCCGGATTCGTAGGCAAGGATCGTAACCACTCAACCACTGGGACCGTCAAACTAGTTGTTATTCACAAAAGTATTTATTTCCCTACTAGTAGAAAAGGGTAGAACTCAAACAAATTATTCAAAAAATACTTCAATGTTGTGCGGGTCCCTTTACTACACACCAAGAAAATTGAAACATCATTTTTTGTTAATTTTTTGTATTTCAAACGTAATTAGAATTGGGTGGGAGTAAATAAAATCATGTAAACAAGTCGTCACAATTATTAACCGCAACAGAATGCCGAAACAGCTGTTACATTAATAAAAACTAAAAGTACTTCGATTTTCTTTAAATTTTTAATAAAATTAAATGTAGTTCTACGAATTATGAGGAACGACTGCGCGGCCTGTTTCATACAAAACATAATTTTGAATTTAAGGCCAAAATACTGACCTAAACTTAATGATTCTTTTTCCATCAAAAAGTATAGTAAATATTGAGTACGGACGAGAAGTAATTTATTTAGTTTTGTTTTACATTACGAAATATAGGCCATTAAAGGAATCTATTTATCGCGATTTTAGAGGCAGGCACCTTTAACCATTATTTGGGGGCTAACGTTGATTTAAAATAAAGTTTTACCCCATCTGCTTTGAAAATATAATGAAATATAGAATTAAAAAAATATTATAATATATATTAAAACAATTACGGTGCACTTTAAATTAAAATAAAAACGAAGAATTTACGTTGGAATTGAATTTATGTTTACAAAAATTTGCCGTACATAATTTTAAATACCGACCCCTATTTTGTTTTTCAATTTTTATTTCCGTAATCACGTTTACATAGCATATACGATAATTTAAAGAAAAAATACAGTAAACCCGCAAATAATTATCTAATTTGCCTCTAAAATTATGAAAAACGATTTTTTTTTCTTGGCATATACTTCATAATTTAAAACGAAAATAAATAAAATACTTCTCATCCGTACTAGATATTTACTAAACCTTTAATTTAAAAAAATATATATCTTTCAGTTCGTATTGGAATTTTGGCCTCAAATCCAAAATTAAGTTATGTATGAAACAGGCAGCACAGCCGTTCCTCTTACACAGAAAAATAAGTAATAATGAGACATAATGTTTGTAAGGTTAATGTGATTTTCCATGAGTAAAATGAATACATTTATTTGTTAGATAAATATGGATTTTATTTTAAAGAATTATGGTTGAATATCCACCTGAGGCGTAAACGAATACGAAACATCGAAGGTACCTACATTGATTCGTCCCACATAATCTGTCGCGACTGTCTTATCTACTCGTATCATTATAAATTGGAAACCATAAATAACGCTATTTTAAGAGCAGTGTGGGATTATTCCTCCTATAATTGCGTACCAGCATAAAGCGAGCCAATTATTCATTTTGAAGAGTTAATGAACTCATTTTATAATTGATGAAGAATGCAAATCACCTAAAAATATAACCTTCTAAAAACATTGCGTACAACGTGTGTTTTAAACACACAATCTCTACATACAAAAATTATCTTTATCTGTGTGTCTTCGATTTTCTCAAAACTTACTCGTCCAGTGTGGCAAAATAGACTTGGGTAAATTAATTTAATGTGGCGAAGTGTAACTTTCAGAAAATATTGCATAGGAACTAGATATCGTTTTATTTCGTATGTTGGTACATGAAATATTCAAAAATAAATTGTCAAAACGTCTGAAAATTATTATTACATTTAATTTTTTGCATAAAATTGTTTGTTGCATTAACAATCGTTAAAGATAAATCAATTAAAAATACTTTATAATCACCACTTTATTAATATATACAAATCAATATGTTTCGAAAGCGAAGATTTCCTCATCAGGAATATACAGAATACTAATATTATATAGTAATGTCAAGTATAGACAAATGATAAACACGGAACACAATAATGTAAGTATAAACAAGTTATAAACATAAACAAAAATCGATTAAAGTAGGTAAGTATTTACTCAAAAATAATGAACAATTATTAAAAAACATTGAAAAACAAATTTTTACTAGAAATTAAAAAATAAATTCTTTTTATTATTAATATTGATATGAAAGAAAATTCAAGAGATAGCTATTTAAAAAAGATTGATTATAAATTATATAAAATTGATTATTAATACTTTTTCTGGTTTCTAAAATTTAAAATGTATCTAATTGTAAACCGGTTGTGTTTGTATTTAATTAAAGTAACTTTATAACAAATCATCTTAGTAATAGGGATATTTCCGTGCGTATTGAGCGTTATCTTCAATCTCAAATACTTTCTCACTCCCGCATAGCTTCGTCTCTTACTAATTAGGGCGAATGATGCGATTGGTTACCTTTTCACCCCCACTACTTAGGCTTAGAGATGTGACCCCATGGAAGGGATGTCACAGCTGTAATGATCTATAAAAGGTCATGTTTTAGCTCCAGAGAGCAACTTGCTTCCCGGTGCCTAACGCGCCTCTCCAACCTCCTTTGCCAGGAATGACCCAAGAACCCTCTGTGGTTGATTGATGGCCAGTGAATCCAGAGCTAGGTACCCCTTTCCCCCCTCCTCTGCCAGGACTGACCCAAGAAACCTCTGTGGTTGATTGATGGGCAGTGAATCCAGAGCTAGGTACCCCTTTCCCCCCTCCTCTGCCAGGACTGACCCAAGAAACCTCTGTGGTTGATTGATGGGCAGTGAATCCAGAGCTAGGTACCCCTTTCCCCCCTCCTCTGCCAGGACTGACCCAAGAAACCTCTGTGGTTGATTGATGGGCAGTGAATCCAGAGCTAGGTACCCCTTTCCCTCCTCCTCTGCCACGACTGACCCAAGAACCCTATGTGGTTGATTGATAGGCAGTGAATCCAGAGCCAGGTACTCCTTTCCACTCACCTCTGCCAGGACTGACTCAAGAACCCTCTGTGGTTGATTGATGGGCAGTGAATCCAGAGCATCGGTAATCCTTTGCCATGAACTGACACAAGAACCCATTGGGGGGTTGATTGATGTGCGGTTAAATCAGAGTGACGTGAATCAATGGAGATATTATTATGACCGTAGTGTCAAGTGTTGTTTTAAATTGTTATACTGTCGTATTATTGCTAATTAACTTGTTAATTGATTAGACCCAAAATAAAGACTATTTCTGTTCTCCGTACAAAGTGTGTATCATTTAATTAACCCGTTACAACTTGGCTTTGTCTACATACTCGTACGTGCAGAGTGTTAGCGATCAATGAATGTAAAACAAATTGTTAACATCTATGCTGTAATTCAAGGAGACTCACACGTTTTACAATTCTCAAACGAGATCACTCGAATGTAAATATGTAATTTGAATAAATGGTTAAAAATCTCTATTATACCTGAATAATTCGGGTCCCAGACTCCCCGGAAGCGTTTACTCGCGAAGGCAACGCTTCCGGTTATATTAACTATAATCATATTAAAACATTACGTCTGATAAGTAATGAAAGAAAATAAATAAAGATGTCTTGCATCTTAAAAAAGTCTCACCTATGAACGTGGGTATATCACGAAAACTTCCTTTACACCCGTGCGTATCGCAGACCTTTGGCTCAATAATTGGGGCTTCAACGAGTCCCTGGTATATCTGGCTTCCGAGAAGCTGTGCGTTCTCTACAGGTCTAGGTTCTTCAGTAGTGACCAGCTGCCGACCCAACACAGGTCTCAAGTACTTACGATAATTGAATTTCGTCACCTCCGAAGTGAAGCTCAAAATAATTGATAACCTACTTAACTCTGTTCAAAAGAGGGTAGTCTATCGTGCTAAAGATCTGTTGATCTTTGCGATCGATAGCTATTTCAAGGGAGCCTGCACAGAGAAATTTTAATATGATACTATTTAGTTTCAATCACTGTAAAGGGGTGGGATTCTGATTTACAATAGGCTTTGTATAAACGTGGTATAAGTACTTCGATATCTTATATTATGTTCGACAAATCTAAAATTCATTTTTTTCTGTTTAAAAAACCCATGGCTTCGTCGTAGTGTCTCAATTTTTAAATACTTTAAAAGGAAAGACTGAATAACAATCATGTTCTGTTTTTTTTATTATTTATGAACTTGTATATTACAATATTGTACGGGGTTTGCGGTGTTGAAATATATAATTTTAAAAAAGACATCCACGTCCACCTCTACGAAAATATTACAACGTGTAGTTATGTACGATTACCTGGTTTAAACAGCAATTGACGTTCAACAATAAGGAACTCCAGTGAAAAATATAATGGCTTTAAAAACATGTATTCATATAGATCAGCTAACGCCGATTCTGATTATATAACTTTCATTATATATAATTATATGTAGAATTTATAAATCATTATTTAAAAGTGAATAAAAAATCATCTCATGGAAACACCTTGTTATGTTGGTACCATTGCATTTGGAACATCTGACGTCACGTGCGCATTCTGTTTTAGGATTAGTATGAAAAAACCTATTATTACTAAAATAGATAAGAGTATTCATGAGCAAACCAATTATCAATATGGATGTTATGATAATATTATTGCTCAATACTATTATTATTCTTCGAGTTAAAGTTTCTATAAGAAGTACATAATTTTATTACTTATGTATAGTTATGATTTACTATGAATAGAATTAAAAAAATATGTACGCAAAAACTCATCCTTGTTTTGACATTTGACATTCTAACCTCAAAACTGATCAAAATCAACAGGCCATAGATTTGAAGCGTTTTGCTGAACTTTGAAAAATTGAAACTTTGAAAATTATTTTAACTATGTAAACTATCTTTAGAAAAAAAAACTAAATATACTGATATTTAAGTTGAAACGTCACTACTGATAAAAAAAAATTAAAATAACATTTGACAGGGGTTCCTCATTTAGTATATAGTTAGGCACCTCGAGCTCGAATACTGGTTGCGACGAGTAAGAAGTGCATGTGTCGCTAAGAAGTGGCGAGGAAGATAAGACGCCTTATTTTATTGGTTATCGATGCATTAAAAAGGAAATACTTGCAGTGACATCTCTCGTACAACAAATAAGAAATCTTGAATACGTGTACTTTTCCATGAAATTATTCAATAAATACCATATATTCAAAGTTGGTCGATACTGTGGACATTACGCCTGCTAAGACGCTAGGCTAGTAGTCAGACGCTTTGTAGTTTCGATTAGTGATTTCGATTGAAGTTAGTCATGAATAGCAGTGAGAAAAACTCGTATTCAATGTATTTTTATCGCATCGCCCGAGGAATTGGTATTTGCATGTTTTTCGTTGTTTTAATATTTTCTGAAAAATCCATTATTTCTAATACCATAGAAGAGTCCAAGCTACCCGAAGCTTCTGGTAGGTAGGTACTATCGAATACGATTTTAATGTTTATGACTTTGAAAGTCGTATTTTTTAACATATCCGAAGGTTGAATGTCTATGAAATTATTCATAAAATCATAACCTTTTTTCTATGATCCCAGCCGTTATTTAGTGGATTTTTAGGCAGATGCATGCATTATTTTAATTACCTTATTATTAGACGGTATAATAATCTGACCGCCTCACCACGGGCTGTGCCAGATTTGGTGGTTGAAAAAAAACACCTGTAATCTTTAACATTATAATGAATAAAGAACAAATATATATTCATCACAACCCCAATTTGGCGGAGATGGGGAAGAGGAAACACTGGAAATATCTGTATATTTAGATCTGGTCACTGAACGCGGCTAATGCTATTTCAAGTAACCTTTCGATTCCGAGTGGATGTCTATCACAGTGCGACACGGATTGTATCTTCCTTTCTTCATTGTTTTCAGCCAGAAATACCTGGCATGGTATGCAACCTACGAGTATATATAACTAGTTCTCACTGAATGTAAATCACGCAGTCGTACACTTAGTTGTACAACGAACAGAAGGTACTGAAAATAAATAATAGTTTTTTGATGTTTTAAAAACATGAGCATAAGACATCATCAACCCACAGCATAATGCAATCGTAGTTCTCGGTGATACCTCGTCTGAAATTACGCTGGCGCAACTTAATTATAACTGCTTTGAAGCTCCACGATTTGACTTGCAAATTAGAAATCTCTACTGTTTAATTTGCCAAGTGCACGTGGCTTTGTATAACACCACCCAAGTACCCGATGGAACACGCCGTTACCACTATATTAGGCGCTTTTGTGGTTGTCAAAGTACTACGAGTCTTAGGGTATTACTTGAGTAATTGCTTCAGGAAATCAGCAGAAGCAAAAGAAATCCCGAAGCGGGGAGTTATTCGAGTAAAGAGAAAATTGTATCATTTTATTAAGTAAACAATGTTTGTAATATGAAAATTTTATGGTGGAATGAGGACGTTAGACGAAAGGTGTATATTTTGCTGTATATAAATCCGGGCCAAGTCTGTATCTTTTGCATTAGCTAACGCAGGTTAAATCGGCCACGAGCGAAACATTTTGATAGTTTAGTAGTCCGTAATGCGCTAACAAGTTAAGTTTGCATTTACAATTTTTTTATTTTTTTTATTTACTTACATTTTACAAAAGAAAAAATACAATGCAAAAAGTCCCGATAAACTATTTTTTTGTGGTTTGTCTAACGGGAACTTACTATTAAAAACTCAACATTTTCAGTTAAGGTTGCAATATGTATATACTTGTATAAAATAAAAATATAAAAAACATATGTACATAAAACATAAATTAAAACATAAATATTTCTCATCTCGAATCTTATTCAAGAAGTTTACTCAAAAATATTTCTACAAAAATAAATAAATAAAATAAAAACATAAATGACATCAATAAATCACAAATAAAATGATATTTCCTTATTATCTTATACAAATAGCTTCTCTCGGCTAGCCAAGTTTTCAATATAATTATTAATTGTTGAGTTTTCATACAATTTTTATTTTTTATTTCAGCGGGTAACATGTTTAAACAACTAGGTATCATGTGATCTAAAGTTATTTGTCCATGTTTGTTTGTATGCTTAGGAACCATTAATCCTTCATAGAAATTGAGACGAGTGTTGTTAGTGTGCTCTAGTCAATTTGTATTATACGAGTATATTAAGAGACAAATTCGTAACGCAAACGCAAAAGACGACGCTGTAAAAACATGTCGTTTATCGCCCATTTAACTTGCGTTAGCTAACGCAAAAGATACAGACTTGTCCCCCTGATATCATACCGAAATAAGTTAAAATCTTTGAAGAAGTGGTATTTTAAAGAAAAGTATGTAGTAAATTAGGGCTTGAAGAGATCCATAAAGTATGATAGAAGAAACATAAAGTCGATAAGTTTCACAATCGAGGTGTTTTTTGTTATTATTTTTTGGTTTTCACCCATTAAAGGGCGATTCTTGGCCATGTTTAGTAAGTTAGATTTTAATAGTACAGATTGTTCTTAAAATTAGTTACCTTTAAAGAGGATATATTTAGGCAAATAAATAGAAGCAGATAAGTTGCCATGTTAATTTATGTGTTTTAATCCCCGATTTTAATGCCATTTTCATAAAAATCTTTTGAAAATAAATTGTAAATTTGGGGGGAGTTGAGATTTCGAAGGCGGAGAATACTGGTAGGGAGATCAAATTTAAGTTTTACCAATTCATGCATAAAGTTTGGAAATTGGTCATTGATAGGACACTCAAAGAAATTATGGTCCAGAGTATCCTCTGACCCACAACCACAGTAAGGCGAGTTGACTATGACAAGAAGTGTGACCTAGTCTCATTCGAGTAATGGAGGAAATATATGTTTTTGGCATGCCAGGGTAATTATGAAACCAGGGCTTGACAGGAATAAAAGGTTGTATTAATGAGTACTGATGACCTTTTGTTAGAGAAGCTATTTTCAATCGAGGATTGGGAAGCTATTTTCAATTGATCAGAAGAACGATTAAAACGCCCCGCTCTCTATGAAAAATATTATCAGTTGTTACGTAATATTGTTGGAAAAGTTCTGGTCGTGTTTTTTGACGGTATACCGGTTTCGAAGAAATCAATGATTTCAATCAAAGTTTTGGATTGTTTCAAAAATTCCAAACAGTTTGATTAGACGACGGAATCCATCAGAGTTTTACATACAAGGATAGAGATCTGCCAGAAAGGAGGAGGCAAGCAAAATGAATAGGAGGAATCATTTGTCCAGGTCGGCATTAAATTGAAATACATTTTGACAAGAAACAAAAAGAACACTGACACAAAACATTGCTGAATTAATTGACTTCCTTGCTTCAAATTCACCCCATTCCAAACTCAATTGATGAAATAAATAAGGAACTCCACTAGAATTTTTTGTGTCAATAATTTGAATACCAGTATACTTCGTTTTTTTCTAAAGTTAGTTTGATAGTTAAAATAATTTTGAAATTGCGCCAAAACGCTCCAAATCTATGGCCGGTCGGTTTAATCAGTTTTGAGGTCAGAATGACAAATTTGAAAACAGGGATGAGCTTCACCGTACATAATGTTATTCGATTCATAGTAAACCGTAACTAAACATATGTAAGAAAATTATGTACCTTTTTAGAAACTTTAACTTAAAGAATAATAATAGTATTGAGTATTAACATTATCGTAATATCCGTATTGATAATTGATTTGCTCATGAATACTCTAATTTCTTTCATTAATGATAGTTTTTTTTATATTGAACAACAATTATAGAGCTTAAAGTCACCAAATTAAGTTTAAATTTCCCCTAAACTAAAAAATACATATTTGAAATACAAAACAAAATCTAAAAATAAGGATTTCCTTACTTTTTTTTTAATACTGTACAAGAGTCTCAACTGCTCCCAATCGTTTGGAGCCAGTGAGACTGTGGCATCCCCAATTGGGGAATGTTGTGAGGCTGAAGGTATTGTGGAGGGGTAGGAGAAGGGGAAGAGGAAGGTGGGGAAATGCCTGGCTGTTCAGATTTGGTCACCAAACACGGCTAAAAGTCATTTCAAGCAACGTTTCAATTCTCTAATGGTGGTCTAGCACGAATCTAATACTAATCCAAAAACAAAATGCGCACGTGACGTTAGATGTTCCAAATGCAATGGTACCAACATAAGAAGGTGTTTCGATGAGATGATTTTTTATTGTTTTTGTAATAACGATTTATAAACTACGTATTCAGAATCGGCGTTTTCTGATCTATATGAATGAATACATATTTGTAAAGCCATCATATTTTTCAGTGGAGTTCCTTATTGAATCCTTCACTCAGATACAGTAAATATAATATGACATTATTCCGCACCATTACTGGAAATTATCCCGATCGACGCGAACTCGAGTCGGCTTTATTATTTGATTTGAGTTGCCTGAAATGTTTGGCAGAGCCCGGAACTTGCAGCGGTGAAGTGGTGAACTTAGAACAGACACAGCGAGAATGCGGCCCATAATCATTTCATCAACTGCTCAGTGAATGAAGTTTCTTACTGCACTTGAGGAATCAAAACTTCAGCCAACTGCGATGAACTTTAATCTGCGAGAATTCAGGATAAATTAGTTGAACACGATTTTGTGAAATATATCTGTTCTGAATAAGAGATTACTTAAAACCTACCATTCTTTTGCTTTGCAGACTTTGCAACTGCTCGTTACAATAATTTATAGACATTATTTCGATCTAAAATAAAATTTTATAGATTATCTTTGCCTGTTTTCTCTCTTTCTCCATTATTTTAAAATTCTTCCAAAATATAAAATGATTGATAAAATGGTATTCTGCACAAAAGTAAAAAAATATCGTCAGAAAGAGAGAATTTAATTTCGTGTGCCGGAGACTTCGGTCATAGAATATTAAATAGAAGTTGCGTGGGGTGACTTTTTCCAAGATAGAGATCGTTGTTGGTATTTTTTTTAGAGAAAAGATTTTTTTTTATAAAATCGCCCCCTTTACTCCTTTTGTACATTTTGATGATATTAATGATAAATGTGTTTATTTGTTTCAGTATCCTCCTCGGCTGATGAAATGGAGCCTAGCCATCCTGCTCCTCGTGACACTCTTCACACAATCCACGGAATCCTCAGATCGTAAGTCTCATTTTTATCTAACAATATTACAATTTATTTTTATTTTGATTGAAAACTTTATTGCACTTATTTATTATCGTCCTGACCGGTTTCACCCTATCACGGGCATCGTCAGACTGGCACAATTAAAACTAAATCTATGGTGTATATATAGCATCTACGAGTTTGTTCAAAAGAAAAGGTGGATTTCGAATTTTTTCGAAAAGTGTTTATTTATTCATCAATATCCATTTTCTCCCCTTCAAAGTAATCCCCATCAGATATAATGCACTTATGCCAGCGCTTCTTCGAATCCTCGAAGCACTTCTGGAATGCGCTTTTCGGCATGGCCATCAGCTCGTTCTTCGATTCTGACTTTATCTCATCAATTGTGGCAAAACGCTTTCCTTTCATTGGTCTCTTCAGTTTCGGGAATAGGAAAAAGTTGCACGGAGCCAAATCTGGTGAATACGGGGTTCAGGCATGATTACGGTGTTGTTTTTGGCCAAATAATGACGAACAAGCATTGATGTGTGAGTTGGTGCATTATCGTGATGCAAAATCCATGATTTGTTTTTCCACAATTCCTATCGTTTGAGCCGTATTGCTTCACGCAAACGTTGCATAACTTCCTTGTAGTATTCCTTATTAACCGTACGACCTGTTGACAAGAAAGAAAACATTGAGCAAAACCTTCACATTCGATCGAACTTGGCGTGCATTTTTCGGTCTTGGCTCTTCTGGCCGCTTCCATTGGGAAGATTGGGCCTTGGTTTCGACGTCATAACCATATACCCACGTTTTATCACCAGTTATGACCCTTTTGAGCAAATCTGGATCGTCATTGACGTCATTCAACAACTCCTGAGCAATACTAATGCGACGTTGCTTTTGCTCAAAATTTATCAATTTTTGAATAAACTTCGCTGCCACACGTTTCATGCCCAAAAAATCCGAGAAAATTGCATGGCATGAGCCGATTGATATGCCAACATCCTCTACAACTTCCCTAATAATGATTCGATGATTTTCCAAAACCATTTTCTTCACTGTTTCGATGTTTTCTTCGTTTGTTCACGTGGTTGCAAATCCAGGACGCTCATCGTCATTAACATCTTCTCGGCCTTCTGTAAAGCGCGTCTAACACTTATAAACACTTTTTTGAGACAAAGTAGACTGGCCGAATGCCACAGTCAACATTTTAAGTTCGTTGGACCACTTTATTCCATTTTTAACGCAATATTTAATACACAAAAAATCGAAGAACACACAAAAACGTGACTAACCTTTCCAGTTGTCAAAAACAAACCACTAATCCAAAATGGCTGATAATGCTAACATATGATAAACATATGTGTACCAACATAACAAAAAAAATCGAATGTACACAGCCCGAGAAAATTCAAAATTCACCTTTTCTTTTGAACAAACCGTATGTCAAGAGTGAGTACCATTGCTTTCTAATATTATTTTTATTTGTGACTTGAAATTTTTTTTATTCCTGACGGCGCCGTTTTACAATTATATTTAAAACTATTTTCGGGTTAGTTTATTATCGTCTGGAAAATGGATTACATTGTGTTTGATTGCTGAATGTATGAATTTAAAAATAAATTATATAATGTCTTGTCACCTTTCATTTGAACAGATTGTTATTCCTGGTTTTGTTTTTTCCCTGTAATTTCCGTCTTGTTTGTCGAAATTAATTTTATAGCAGTTTTTGTCCTGTAGTTACATGAACTACGGGTAACCAGGTACATTTTAATGGGTCTTCAAAATGTTTCATAATGTTATAACAGGTACACATCAGGGTAATATCCTTCTTAGAGTTCGCCTTGGGTGTCTGCGATAAAATTGACAGTTAAATTTTATCCTAGTATTTTATTATGTTTTTCCTATTGAGATTCATATGTTAGGAATGTACTAGAGTTTAAACGTTGTTTAAACTTAGTTTTTTCTGTTCAAATGTTGATAGATATTTTAAATTATGCTCCTTAGAAACTTTAGAAATCAACCAAAAAATTAAATGTAAAATTAATTTAGTAAACAAGATAATAGCTCCCTGTAAATTACCTTTAATAACCATCTTTCCTATTAAATTTGACTCCTCCCACCGCCCACCCCCCCTCCAAATCACCAATCCTTCTACCCTCACCTAATTTCTGTACTTGTGTAATATTAAGTTAGTTTTAAGAACGCTCGTTAATGGCACGGTTGTGTCGAAACCGGTAGCGAATTTATTAATCCAAAAATAGCAAAAGTACATGATAAATTAAAACTTCCAAACAAAATGTCTAGAAATTGCTATATAGTGAATGCCGAAAAAATACAAGAAAAAAAATTTAATTTTTAGCAATAAAGAAAATATTTCTTGGAAACTGATTGAAATATTAAATAAAACGAACATAAATAAAATACTTCTCATCCTCACTAGATATTTACTAAACCTTGTTATAGGATAGGTTGTTGGATAGAAATAAAATTTTCGAACGAATATTTCCTTCTTTTTTTTGTTTTGTTTAGAGATAGTTGTTACTTTCTATGTCAAATCAATTATGACACCCAAACGACAAGCAAAATTCACAACTTCATAACTTTATTAGAAAAAAATCAATAATCCCGAGCAAGGCCGGGTGCACGTCGGGTACACACCGTGTAAGCGATAAAATTCCATTCCCACGTTCGAGAGCGTTCAATATTATTGGATGTAATGTTCTCGGTCATTTATCACGTTGTATTTGAAAATATGTCAATGGAGCATGGTTTAGTATTTTGGCCGGCATCCATCCACTTGTGCGTTATAATATTACTGGGCGATATTGCGTTTGATAATGTAGACTTCGGCCGCGACCGCCACGAGGCGCTCTGCCCGGGAATGCTTCAGCACAACGCGGCTGCGGGCAGCGTGACATACTGCGGGTGCAGTGGTGTGTATACATTCGTAGGATTCGTAAATCAAATATTACTGAAATTCAAATCAAGGTAAAATATGACTTATTCTAATCTGGTAGTAACAGCTCGATGACCTGCGTTACAGAGCGGTAACTTTACTGCTTCAACTGGTTCACCACCAAAAGAAAAAAAGGTTTTACTTGTAGAATTATAAAATATCGTATACTATTAAAGACCGTAATAAGTATATACTCTCCTCCACTCCGAAAACATATAATAGATTTGGCCAAAACATTTTACTCCGAACTCGAATCCCTCCATCTCCAACCTCGACCGCTGAGCCCCCAACACCAACCCCCTCCATCTTCGTCCAAATTCCATCTCATACCCTCCATTACCTTAGTCAGCGGGCTTAAATATAAGATTGCTATCAGCAAGTGCGGCTACAACATAAAACACAGTTTACAATTCTTTCAAATGAAAATAAATAAAAGCCCTACAGTAGCAATAGGTAGCCCGCTCACTGGGTAGAGAAGATTATCTCCACATTTATGGACGTCTAACCACAGTTGACACAGGAAGAGGGAGAAACGTTCCATGGCACTGTAAACAAAAATTTTACGGTCGATTATAAGTAAATATCATATCGATGATTAAAATGGCTTCTGATGACGTATTTAATGAATGTGGCTGAGTAACTAGAATTGTCGATATCTCTGCTCCGGGTACTCTGGGTAGTCCGGATACTGCGGGTACGGATACAACTCTTGAGCGGCATTGTATTGAAGTACTTATTATTGAACTGTAGTACAACAAACATTTTAGTATTTTAGTAATGAACAATTTTGCTCTTGACTAGATAGTAGACTGGATAGTAGACTGAATAGTAGACTGGATAGTAGACTGGTTAGTAGACTGGTTAGTAGACTGGATAGTAGACTGGTTAGTAGACTGGTTAGTAGACTGGAAGTAGACTGGATAGTAGACTGTATAGTAGACTGGATAGTAGACTGGATAGTAGACTGGGTCGTAGACTGGATAGTAGACTGGTTAGTAGACTGGAAGTAGACTGGACAGTAGACTGGATAGTAGACTGGATAGTAGACTGGATATTAGACTGGATAGTAGACTGGTTAGTACACTGGAAGTAGACTGGATAGTAGACTGGATAGTAGACTGGATAGTAGACTGGATAGTAGACTGGATAGTAGACTGGATAGTAGACTGGATAGTAGACTGGTTAGTAGACTGGTTAGTAGACTGGATAGTAGACTGGATAGTAGACTGGATAGTAGACTGGATAGTAGACTGGATAGTACACTGGATAGTAGACCAGATAGTAGACTGAATAGTAGACTGGATAGTTGACTGGATAGTAGACTGTACAGTAGACTGGATAGTAGACTGGATAGTAGACCGGATAGTAGACCAGATAGTAGACTGGATAGTAGACTGGATAGCAGACTTGATAATAGACTGGATAGTAGACTGGATTATAGACTGGATAGTAGACTTGATAGTAGACTGGAGCAACATTGTATAGGATGATAATTGACAATTCGCACATAAGTCTAATCTTCTTCCAATAGGAATTGTTCAAAGAAAAAAAAATAGAAATATACAATTTTTTAACCGAAAACCATACCCGTCTTAAATATGTATTTCCATGCCCGAAATTAAATACTTCATTTGCACAACTACATAATACTTACCAAGGAAGATCTTTTTTCAATCGACTACCGGAAGAGATCAGAGGTACTAATGATAAAATCCAAATATTTAACTCGTTTATTCCAAATGTACGAGCTAATCGACCGAAAAATGATCAGTAACACGTGTTTGTTCAATTAAGTAACTGAAATTTGAAAATCTTAACATTTTCATTCACTTTGGACACTTTTTGACAGATTTCGTGGAAAATGGGCGAAATTTATGCTTTTCAAATTATTAAATCGACAGGTATGTACCCGTGATTAGTGAATACATATACATACATATACGGATTGATATCTTTGAAGCACAGACGTCAAGTGGAAATGCTGTCCTTGTTCTACCGGTATTTTAATGAAAGATGCTCCGAGGAACTAGCGTCATTGATCCCTTTGGCAGTGGTGCACAATCCGGAAACGCGCCAAACGCACGCCCACGGGAACGGGTCGCTTCTATGACTCGTTCTTGTTTTCATCGCTCGGCTGTGGAATGATCCGCCGGCCTATGTGTTTCCTCCCTCCTACAACATGCATCTCTTCAAGACCCAGGTTTACTCCTTCCTAACTAACTAACTAACTAACCATCACGCCGTTTCCCCGCAGGGGTAGGCAGAGAGGACGGACCGCCAAACAACTCGATCTTGGCATACACCTCTTGCTTCATTCACATTCATACATCGTCTCATACATTCTCTTCTATTATTCCGACTTCTGACATGGCCCGACTCAAGTATTTGATTCACTTGATCATGCCATGTCTTCCTCGGACGTCCTCAGCTTCTTCTTCCATTCACATTCGCGTCATACATTCTTCTTACACTCCTTTCTTCGTTCATTCGCTCTACATGCCCAAACCATCTAAGCGTCCTTTCTTAATCTTACTTATTACGCTTACATCAGCCTTGCATTCTTTATGAATTTCAATATTTTTCACACGATCATACATGGTTTTACCACACATTCGTCTCAGAGATCTCATTTCTACGTCATTCAGTTTACTTTCATCCTTCTTCTGCCAATTCCATGCCTCACTGCCATACATCAGGGTTGGTATCAGCACTCCATTGTGGACTGCTAGCTTCGCTTCTTTGGACAACTTTTTGTTAGTGCCAACCGCGTTCAGTCCTCCATTAATGGAGTTTCCTGCATTCACCCTTCTTTCAATATCCCTATCAGTCTTTCCATCTCTCGTAAACATACTTCCCAAATATACAAAAAAAATATACTCCTTCCTATTCTCTAAAATATTCTCCACACAGCATCCCCAAAGATAATATAGGCCTTGAACGAAATTTTTCCCTCAGGGCATCATGTGTGGAGCTACTGTAAAATAAAATTGACATTTGCCCTCCCTACTGGAGAGTGAAACAAATTATATTAGTATTTTCTTTTCATCAGCTCTTTAATTTTTTATTTTTTTTTATTTATTTGTTTAACTGCGATTTAAATGATTACGTTAATAAAAGTGCATTTAATTGAAAAATTAATCTTCCGGTGTTCTCCGAACTTTCAAAACTTCCCTCATTACGTCTTGAAGTTAACTATTTTCAATTAATTCAGGTATCAAAATAAGAGTAGAAAACATAGCATTGCGGCCCCCGGCGAAGCCGTATTGCGCCAAAAGGTAATACCGTGTATCCCACACCGCACCCCTAACCACCCACCACCCATCTCCCACAATTCCACCCTATCCACCAACGCCCACGCCTCCCCACATCTATTCCCGCTATACAAATCAACCCCCCGCGTCTACTACAGACATGAAGTCGGAGGATGAGGAAAGTTCCCATTCAGTTCATACTTCATACGTTTACAATATTATCTCACCATTATTGGTATGAGTGGGCTCTCTCTTATTCGGAAAACTTTTCTGTCAGCAATGAAAGTAAAACCGAGCAAAGATTTCTTGCAGATCTACGATAAAACAAATATTTTCTGCTAGTTTTAGCTCGTGGTATTTTAATACTAATTCTGTAGAAATCTTCGTTTTTCTTTTCTCAGGCATTTTATTGAGAATTTTACATATATTTCACAATATTAATACAGTAATCCGGTACGCAAAACCAATATATCTTAATACAGAGCTCAGTGTTACTCCGTGGAGATTTGAGTCGGTTCATTATTACATAAAAAGAATTTGATATGGCACTAGCTAATGTATACCCATCCTTATTTGGTGCCATAATAGATTTTACAGCGAAAGTAACTATCTCTAAACAAAGAAAAATTACTAGTTTATTGCATAAAAATGTAACCGGCATTCGACTAGATAACTTAGAAGCATTAGAAATAAGGAAAGCCAAAAACACTAATGGTAGACTCATAAATAATGAAATAAATTTAAATAAAAGTCCAATCCTTAAATTATTCCCAATAAACAAAGTACATACCCTTCCCGGTCAGCAAGTTCCTGCTGATCTCCCACCCTTGGCCCTTCACTCGTCTGTTTGTATCAATCTATAACACATGTGCATTTTAGTTCATAGTTTAGTTGTATACTGCCCTGAAGAAGCTACGGTAGTAGCGAAACCCGGTCGGCTAAAGTATAAATTAAAGTGATGAAAACAAAGTTATTGTTTTATTTTTTAAAAGAAAAATTCATTTAAAAAAATTATTTCAATCCTTTCATTTACTTTTTCAAAACATATCTAAAAAATAATGTTCTTAAGTAGGTACCTACTTGTGTTTTCCATTTTGAAAATATTCTACTCTAACAAATCTTCTTCTTTTGAATATGTAATCTGTGGCTAACTAGAGTGGTATATCTATGAAATAGCCTCGATACAACATAGCGGGTTCAATGTTGTTCATAATAATTTTAAAACGTTATAGCAACAGTTTTACAAATTGGATTTCATTCAAACTACTCTCTAACCATTCCCGGCATTAATAAGAACAAACTGTGCTATTTTCAGCGAAACAGGTTGAATGTTTTTCGAGAAAATCGAGAACAGATAGACAGACTGACAAACATTCATTTTTGTATATAAATATTTACGCTTAATAACTTACAAAATTAAGGCAAAATTTTTAATGTGCGTTCGCACAAAAGTTACAGTTTCCCTGAGCCTGTAGTACTATCCCTACGTATGTTATATTGCAATAGAGTGGGGAAATGGAATGGGGAGGGAAAAGGATTGGAAAGTACCTGGTTATTCAGATCTAGTGACTTATCATAGCAAACCAACTTTACAACTCACCAGAACGATTTCCATTCAAATACGAGAAAAAAAATATAATTTGCCCGTCGCCGTTTTCAAAGTCCTATGGACGTTTTTACCTCTGCGCCACAATCGTAATCTAAATACATGATTTTATTATACACCCGTAATAGACACAGAGGAGTTGCTGGTTCTCCTGTTTACACATTTTTATTATTAAAAAAAACATCGCATGTTTATAATAAAGCCATGAATACGTCAACGTCTGATATGAAAACTATTCACCGTAAAATGAAACGGGAATCCTAACCCCCCGTGGCCGATACACAGAATTGCATTCATAAATGTATGAAGCATTAGATTGGAAGCCTTGAGAGCTGAGATCGGACTGTTGTACCCAAAGCCCAGAGCATCCTAAATGTGTCGCGCATCACCCGGAAAGAACGGTCTGAATAAAACATCCGCCCATACAGGAGATATGACGCGACAGTTTCAATGGATACAAATCGAAATATGTTTTCTGACAATTTAACGTGTTTTGTAATACGATAAAACTACACGAAGACCAAAAAAGAATGATAAGCACTTACAGTTCAACTTGGATAGCCTTATGTTTGATTTGTACAATAATATGCATCCTTATAAACTTACCCAATTGTAATCCATATCTAGTCCATTGACTTTACACGCATCATTGTCCTCTGTGATTTCGTTCATTACGCATTAATTCGCACTCGCATCCGCCACAATATTTGTATATTTGTAACCGCCATGGTATTTATTTGTATTGTATGATCCCGCTGCAGATGAATGTCGTCTGTATTTTTTTTCTTTCTTAAGTCTTTGGATCCCATCCCTTCCTATTTAACCCCTTCATATTGAAACAAGTCAATTATAATTATTTAAATTGTAATAACGATAATTTATGAAGAAGATACTCATTTAAATATAGAAAAATTACGATTTTTGCGCATTAATTCTTTTAAATATTGAGCTGAATTATTTGTTGGCGGATATAAATATGGAATATGAAATGAAATAAATTGTTTTCTATGTTTAATTCTCAGGTCCTTCAAGAAATGATTAAAATACTGTATATGTTAGTTTTACAATAACGCGTTGTATTTTTATAAGTTTTTTTTAATGTTGTCAGTTTTAAAGCGACAATTTTGCACACCCGCCGACAAATAATTAATTTTAATATTAAAAAGATTCGTTTATCCTTAATGTGTAATTTTACTGAGTTAATTTTATTATCACTCAATTACTATATTTTCTCTCCGGCTTTCTCATGTACTGGATTCAGGCTTTAGGGCTGAAGTATACTATATTGCTTAACATAATATACTTAAAACTTTTTATTACTGAACGACTGAAAAATACACGTTTATTTTTACAGTTACGTGGATATTTCATTGCACCATATCTCAAGATGGATACGACTGCGAGTTGTACATTGTAGGGATTTTCCGGAAAATTTCACAAGGAAAGCAATTTTATGACGCCGGTGTTCGCCGTGTGAGAGTGGCGCTGATCAGCATACGGATTGACTGCTTCGTGGTTAAGATATTCAATGGAACGTTTTTCGAGGAAAAATCAAACGCATAAAGGTGATAAAGAAAAATAAAATGTCGTTCATTTTATTCGATCTAATGGAAGCACTTTTTTCAAGCGACTTGTTCCCATCTGAAACATGTTTATGAGTACAAGGTCACTTTTTAAATTTCATATTATATAAAATGAAATCGTTTCATAGGAATATGAAGGCTTATTGTTTAATTAACCTCAATTTATTTCCATTTTAACCTTAGACTGAAAACAAAACAAACAAAAAAATAGTATACGAGCTCGAAATTTGATTTCCAAGCCATTGTCAAAAAAATTTGGTTTTCTTCCATTGTTGATTGTGAAACATTTTCTTTAATCTTATGTTTTAATTGTAACGATTTGTAGTAGGCATGCCCCATTACTTCAGGTGAAATATCATAGTTTAGTGAACAATAAACATAATTGCGGTATTGTTTATTGTTATAGAAAGAACACGTCATATATTTTAATTAAAAATTGATATCTTAAAGTGAAATCAAGTTTTTGTTCCAGCATTGTGTTCTGTTGAACGCAACACTGGAACAACCAACCACTGGTACCCTGATACAAATAACCATACTAATATTGCAAGATCTACGTACAAACACAATAATGGTGTACCTACTTTGATCACTTCAGTAGTGTTGTATAACAGTTTCTTTGGTTGTGGCATATTAGTTATTTTTTTATTTACATTTTACAAAAGAAATGAATACAATACTAAAAATTCCCGATAAACTACCTTTTTATAGTTTGTCTAATAGGAGCTTGTTATTCAAACTTAAAATTTACAGATACGGTTACAATATATATATACATATATAAAATAAAAATAAAAACATAAAAAAACATTTGTAACAAACTTAAAACATAAATATTTCCCAAGAATCTTACTCAAAAATATTTTACAAAAATATATTTAAAAAATAAAAACAAAGTAAAAACATAAACGACAACAATAAATCGTACAAAAAATAAAATTTCCTTAATATCTAATACAAATAGCTTATTTCAGCTAACCAAGTTTTCAACATAAATTGTTTAGTTTTAATACATTGTTTAACATATTTAAACAGCTAGGAATCGTGTGATCTAACGTTATTTGTCCATATTTGTTTGTATGCTTGTGCAAACTTAAGCAAAAAAAATGAATTTGTAATTTTATAGTATCTAAATAATAATCTTTTCTCGGTTATTGATTTATGTAAGTAACAACATAATGCGCACTGAAAACCAACGTTTTTTACTGACGTTAATATTTCAATAATGTCTCAAATATTAACAGTTTTTAAAACATTTCACCACTGTTCCCATTATGGTTTAAAATAGTCAAAAAACTACGTTATGTTCAATTATTAACTTCATTTTTATTAATAAGACAATACAAAAATAGTAAGTTAATTAAATAACTGCTTTTCAAACGCTACAGTTTAATTATAATGAAGAAACTATAAATTAAAACAATAAAAATTATCACAAAATTTGAGAAAAATAAGGAAACTAACCTAATTTATTCGGTTCATCGTTTTATGTCGGTTGTAGGGTTTCTTCCTGAATATTACAGTGGTCCATGATCCTACCTACACGTGATTGTTGGGTAGTGAAACTCATAGTTTGTTAAGAAAAATCGTTAAATATTACGACACAAAAAAACGCGCGATTTCACCAACTGTTAGTTCATACTGATTAGGGCGTTGAATTCCTACGGCATATACTTTATTACAGATTCCGTCTATCACATACAATTAACACGATGTTTTCTGAACTTGTCGCTTCAAGTTGACTGTTGAGTCTGTGCGGCACGAAGAATTTACAATTATCTATGAAATTTCATGCAAAGATAAAATTTGAGTCAAATGATGCTTAAGCCTGTCTGGTTCTCAGCGCCTCATTATAACACGCAGCTCGCAGGAATTGGCAACCCCATTTAAGAATGTTGCAAGACTTAAAATGTTTGGGGTTATTATTATATTTTAGTATTCTATATATTCCTGATGAAGAAATCGTCGCTTTCGGAACATGTTGATATGTGTATATTAATAAAGTGGTGAACACAAAATAATTTTTAATTAATTTATTAATATAATTTCTTCGAACGATTGGTTTTCACTTTGTGGCGTCATAACTAATAAATGAATTAAATAATATACTTTGTATGCATATAAAGATATTAAAATATGATATCTTTATATTAATAATGTGGTGAATACAAAGTAAATTATGTAATTAATTAATTTATTAATAGTTTTTCGTTTAATATAACTATGTTTTATATATTTTTTCACTAGAAACAAACGTTTTTTTTTCATTGCCAGCAAAATCATTAACGTCTGTCGTTTATCCAAATTAAAAAAAAATCCGTTTTAGTTCCGCAAGTAGTGTGCATCGTTTGGATTCCGCCCATAAAGCAATCAATCTAAGCGATGCAGTTTTTCAGGATTCTCCGGACAGATGTCACGTATCGCTGCATCCGGTGGAAACGAATCCATGTGGACGAGTTTCCGCCACCATCCGTTTCCATTCCCATCAATTACCGACAGGGGTGAACTTTCAAATCTCTACTTCCCTCGAAGCTCTTCATATGGTGATATATGTCTTGCTGGTACATTTTTCGTGGTAGGGGTTTGTTCAAAATGAAAAAAAATGTATTTCAAAGGTTGATGCGTTCGAGTGGAATTGAACTCCGACTGAGGACGTTTGAGGTAAATAACGGCGTCCCTTTCAGTCATCCGCCAAGGATTCAGCAAGGCCATAAAATCGATGCTTTACAACATTAACGTTTCACTTTGCATTATTGTTCAACAATTACTTACAATCACTTCGCCTACAATGGAAATCTACTGTTAGATATCTAAATGTTTATTCAATTATTTATTTTATAGCCAGTATTAATGCACGGTAAAACCAAGTACGACCAGAATCCAAGGCTCAAAGCTGAAAAAACGTAATTTACAAGATTAAGGAGAGGATACATATATTTATTTTTATTTATTGCCAAAAATTTTTAATAATTATAACATAAGATATCGTATACATGATTTTTTTTAAATTCCAATTGATCTACTCTTCATAAGCTGAGCTCCAGTAACTCGTGGTTATGGAAGGAGTACTTACATACGTAATGATAAAATAATAAAAAACAATTCAGTATGTAAACAATATTAAAAACTTATTAAATAACTACAAATGTAAATCAACAGAACAGATTTAGAGTAATCATTTAATATAACCAAATACTAACTACGGTAGATAGTATACATTAAGGGTTGTAATACATCATTATCTAAGTTCAGGAAATTAATTTGCTTTTTGAATTGTTCACATTTCAATGATTCTGTTTCATTAACTTTGTTTTTTTTATATAAATTTGAGAAATGCCGTGACGGGTAGTAAACATGTTTGATTTGTTTCCTTAATCCCCTGTTACAATTCTTTATTTTTCAATCTACAATCATAAATTTTGAAAAATAGTTATATTGTATAAAAAGATTAAGCAAATAAAGCATGAATTTGATCTCTTGTTCCATCCTTGTTTTCCTGAAACATTTGGTTTCAACAAATTTTAGCGTATTTCTGCTGAAGCATGGCCCATTCGTCGCTGTAATTATAGAGGAGGATGAATTGCATTAGCTTGAGCGCAGCTGGGTTATTTGTGCAATTAATAAATGACACAATTCTGCACAATTTACGTTTCAAACCAAAACTTTGGTATTGAATTAAATTTCGTATTCTGATTCTATCGGTTAGAATAATATAAAAATACTAAAAAAACGATGTGATTAAATAAAAGACACTTTTTAATATTATTCCAGTAAAGTTAAAAACAGTATTTTATTTAATCATTACATTGGAACTACACCATGTATAATTTTAGTCGCAAAAATAGAAATATTGTAAACTATTTGATTATTCGTGGTTTTTTGAAAATTGAACGGAACTATTTAGCTAACAAGTTATATCTACTCATATCTATCGGACAGCATCTTAAAGTGGGTATTTCAGTTTTCATGAACCGACGAAAGGCTTTACTGATTGTTTTATTTACAACACCAAATACATGGAGTAAATTGATGTTCTCTTTTGTACCATTTAAATAAATCATTTTTTTATAATTAAATTATTATAATATGCTTACTTTTTATAAACCACTATTTAATAAATAAATATCAACATGTTTCGAAACCAGTGGTTTCCTCATCGGAATACAAATTATACTGAAAAAAAAATTGAAACTTTCCAATGTTATCATTAAGTTCTATAAGTATCTTAGATTGTTAATTATTGTGCAGCTATTTCGGCATACAAAACAATTTTCAAAGCGTGGTTAGGTCACGTAGGCGGTCAGTTTAACAGATTCGCCTATTTTAACAAAGGGATTTGCAATCTTTGGAGCACATACGTCAGGTGGGAATGCTGTCCTTGTTCTACCGGTATTTTAATGGAAAATGCTCTCAGGAACTAGCGTCATTGATCCCTTCTGCACTGGTGCACAGTCGGGAAACACGCCAAAAGCGCGCCCAACACTTGCACACAATATTTGTCACATAAAAACGGGTCTCTTATACGACTCGTTCTTGTGTTCAACAGCTGTGGAATGATCTGCTGGCCTCTTTGTGTTCTCCCTCCTACAACACGGTTCTCTACAAGACCCAGTTTCACTCCTTCCTATCCTCTAAAAGACCCTCTACATAGCATCCCCAAAGATGATATAGGCTTTGAGAGAAGGGGGCTTTTTTCTCAGGGCCTCCTGTGTGGAGTTACTGAAAAAAATGGAGACCACTTACTTTTAAGATTCTATTCTACAAGGTTTATTTTTATGGTGTTTGAAATGATATTTTTTTGGTAAATACCGATTTAATAATAACCCGAGGAACATAATAATAATTTGATTTACTTTAAATTCCAAAATAAATAAATGGAGTTGTCCGAATTAAACACAATAACAATGAATAACATAAAACACATTATTATTAATTTCCTTGGTATACGAGTATTGTCTTTGGTGGATTCGGTATACTCGTAAAAGTACTGTTTATTGCCATGCTAAAGTTTCCATGTAACCACTTTTATAATATGTCTTTAAGTATGGGTGCGAGCTGATTCTATGTGAAATTATTCACCGTCTAACCATCCATTTATTTGTTGTTTTAGCCGCCAAAAGGCGTATCCGCCGCCCCCTAAAGGTGTCCACCTCCGTGTCCACCAGCAGCAGCGCCTCCCCGCCCAAGGTACTCGCCCTGTCCCGGCGGAGGGACCAAGCAGCCGCGGGTAGCGCCCCCAAGCCGGCCTCCAGCAGGTTCCGCAGGCCCCCCGCGTCCCGCAAGTCCTCGGCTGCCGCCCTGGACAACGCGGTACTCGGGAGCTCTAAGGATACCAAGGATAAGGATGGATACAAGGTAAAAATAACTACACACCAAAATCGAATCAATTTGAGAACTTGAACCTGGAGAAGCTCAATGTAACTAGCACAGTCAAAGATAGGAATAGAGAAAGATCACTGACGCATTGGACTAATCAAGTGTCGCAGGCGCTTGGAACGTCGGCATCCACTACTCCGTGGGCATTTAGAACAATTCATTTCACCCGTGTTTTAGTCTGGTCAGTGGCTGAGTTGGCATCGCGTCCAAGGCGTCGTGAGTTCAATTCCTGGGCTAGAACACTGTTCGTATATAATTATCTATCAGTTTTAATAATTTTCTAACAAGTATACAATTGGATAATTCTCTGGATAATGAATATACACGCTTTCGTTTTTATTGCGAGTCTTCACAAAGGAAACATTTATTCGATTGCATGAAACAACGTAGCTACGTAGATATTCTCATAGTATTAGAAGAAAATTACGTAGATTTTTTCTTCTCATTACAGCATAAATTCTCATGAAATAATACCTACTTACGATTAATAACAATAAGAATGGGTTCCAAGTATGATGAGAAGGTGGTTGATTAAATTTTAACATGATGTGTCGTCCGTCTTAACTGCATAAAAAATATACGTAAATACGTGTTCCTTTATTTTCTAATATCTCACATAATTATAACGGTAAAGTTCCGTTAGATATCAATAAATTAATTAAAAATTGCATTGTAATGATCACTTTATTAATATATACATATGAACGTATATCGAACGCGAAGTTTTCCTCATCAGTACATACAGAATAGTAAAAAATAATCATAATAGACAAATGATAAACATAGAGCACAATAATGTAAGAATCGACAAATTATAAACATAAACAAAAATTGATTAAAGTACTAAATCTGTATTAGAAATTAAAAATAAATTACTTCTATTATTAAAGTTAATATGATAATAATTTATTTTATTTATTATATTCTATTATTTATTAATAGCTATTATTTAAAAAAAATACGTATATTATATTTAATTGACTATTAACACTTATTTTAATTCCTAAAATTTCAAATTTATCTAATTGTATACCGGTTGTATTTGTAAGTAAAAAAATTTAAGTCTTTATTTTTATTAAATGAATTATTTTCTTCGTGAATTATTTAAGTACATTAAATGTTGCTAACTAACTAACTAACTAACCATCACGCCGTTTCCCCGCAGGGGTAGGCAGAGAGGACGGACCGCCAAACAACTCGATCTTGGCATACACTTCTTGCTTCATTCACATTCATACAACGCCCCATACATTCTCTTCTGTTATTCCGACTTCTGACATGGCCCGACTCGAGTATTTGATTCACTTGATCGTGCCATGTCTTCCTCGGGCGTCCCCGGGCTCTTCTTCCATTCACATTCGCGTCATATATTCTCCTTACACTCCTTTCTTCGTTCATTCGCTCTACATGCCCAAACGTTATTTATGTTATATAAATGTTGCTTATCTCTAATATTAAAATTTCTTTAAGTCTTTTCCATGTAAAAAAGTTGCAATCGTTTCAATTTATTTTTTTACACTGATTTATTTAAAATATTATCTTTATCCTTGTTATTTAAAATACAATTTTTTTAAATTTATTATTAGGATATTTTATTTATATCAATTTTTCAATGGGTACTTAAAACAGTATGTATATATTTTATTGTAAAATAGGTACATGTAAATATTGGATTATTATAAAAATTATGAAAAACAGATAAAGTAGTACAAAAATATAAGGAAAATCGGAGATAAAAGATAAATAAAAAGATGAGTGCAAAAATATTTTTCACTTAATGATTTTTCCTCCATACATATGAAAATTACTTCACAATTTTTTATTGTATTTGATGTATTTATTAAGGCTTGATTGAGGGCACTACCCTACTGAAAATGCTTTTACAGTCACCAAATAGATTGGTCCAAGCAGTTTATGTCTAGTAATAGGGTGATCAATAACATGGTTCGGACGTTCGGCTTGCAGTCAGATGAATTCAGTTTGAATTAAACAGCTGGTAACAAACTGATCCCATTTAAATACTTGTTACGTAATGAGAAAAGGTATACGACAACAATGCGATAGAATATGTCAGATGTATTTTATGTATTGCCCATCTTAATAATTTAACCAATGAATTTTACACTGATTGAACATGATTGATGTTTTGTTTTACAGGAAAGTCCCCAGGCTGTAATTCCATACCTTATGACAGATTCCGCTAATGATAAATAAATGATTAGAAGTGTACAGATGAGAACAAAGAATTTTAATTTTAATAACCTACTAACAATTCATCTTAGTCGTACGCAAACCTTATTTATTTGAGAGAAGTGGTTCAAGAAATCTAATGTTTATTTGTTGTTCTACAGATCGTCTGCTACTACACCAACTGGTCCCAGTACCGAGTGAAGGTGGGCAAGTTCATCCCCGAGGACATTCACCCTGACCTCTGCACCCATATCATCTTCTCCTTTGGCTGGCTCAAGAAGGGCCGCCTCAGCTCCTTCGAGTCCAACGACGAGACTAAAGACGGGAAACCTGGACTGTATGACAGAGTCAATGCTCTGAAGAAGGCAAACCCCAAGCTGAAGGTGCTCCTTGCTATTGGTAAGTAATAATCTACGACAAACTGTTATTCCTTGATCTCTTCTTGCACTCATTGTAAGAAATAAGCAAGGTTTCTAGTAGTTTATGAATCATTTATAACGAATATTCATATACGAGTATATGTAATAAATAAATTTAAAAAAAAACACATATTTTCGGTTACAGAAATATTGTAATTATTTGAGAATAAAATAGAACTGAAAATTCTTATCCTTTTTTCGTATCATTATGACTGACCTACATAATATACCATATTATGTTCACTGTATACGATATGTTTTTGTTTTGTTTAAATATTACCCTGACGAAGCTTGAGCCAAGTTAAACCGGTTGGGAAATACATTTAATTAATTTAGCGGTTTAAAACAAAGAGTTGATTAAGTCAATGAATATAATAAACAACTCTTCTGTTATCGTAAATCAATAGTCAATAATTCTAAAACAAAAAGTCGAATGCGTGTTTTGCAAGTGTTGTTCAAATTAACAATAACTCCACCTCGAGTTTTTCTGTTCGATAATGGCTTAGGTACATTTCACACGCGTGTGGAAACTTAGACCCAATCTATTCTCACACTTTCTATGTTCCAATTCTTCCGACGCAAAACAGTTGCCTATAGTCCCACATTCATTATCCGATCTGGAGAGAAAAGTTAAATAAATCGCACTTCTTTTTACGCTATTTTCTTGCTAATTATTTTACTTTGATTTGACACATATTTTGATGGAATCATTTGAAACTAGAGCGTAGTATTGTTTTCATGTCACTTTTTACGAGCGTCTGCCTATTTCTAGATCAGTTCCATAATTTGTAAATGATTATTATTAATTGTTTCTTCAAAAGATGCGTAATCACTTTGTGGCGTTATAATTAATAAATTAATAAGAATCACTTTATTTAAACCAATGTTATAAATATCTACTCGTACAAGCGAAGTTCCCTTCATCAGATTGTTTATTCTGATGCAACAGAAACCTTCACAAATAATTTTAGATATTAACCAGTCATTTTTTATACTTGTTTCTTATAATTTTCTGATATATATTTTTTATAAAATGTTATTATTTTTATTTAATTATTTTATAGCGTCATATTAATAAAATTAATAAGTATACTATGTTTCGCTTCGCTTCCGAAACATTGATATTTATATATTAAACAGTGGTGTAAAGTATTTCATTTTAATCTTATTAAAAATATATATTATTTAGCAGTTTTCGTTTATATTTTTTTATTGGATAATGTATAATTTAACTTAAATTCTGATCAACAGAGTTTGCAGGAAAAGATTCATTTTATCCAAATGCATATTTTTGGTTTTCATAATATAAATGCATTCGTAATAAAGGTTAATCGAAATAGTAATTTCACTGACAGCTTCGCCAAACCAGTTTTTGAATTCTTCGTATTAGAACCAAAGACATATCAATGAGAAAACGGCCTGCCGTGTATTCCCAATATTGGTTTACGACACTGGTCCGCCAAGCGGGGCTTAACGATATATCCTTTTATTTGTATCTGTGTACTTCCATCATGATTTGACGTACTGATTTGTAACTGTTCTCCAGGTGGTTGGTCATTCGGAACCCAAAAGTTCAAGGATATGTCCACCAGCCGCTACGCCCGCCAGACATTCATCTTCTCCGCTATCCCCTTCCTGAGGGACAGGAAGTTTGACGGACTCGACATCGATTGGGAATACCCCAAGGGAGGCGACGACAAGAAGAACTATGTGCTGCTACTGAAAGGTACGATATTTTCCTTCCTAAACCTCCCTAATTTCATAAAAAATGTATTGCAATAGACCAGTTTCTTCTACTGACACTTAAAATGCTGTCAATCAACGTTTTGATCTTAGCAAAAAAAATATATGAATAAGTTTCCTATAGCAATCTAAACCCTATGTTGAGCTGGATATGTACCAAGGATGGAAGCTAACTGATCAACCACAAAAAGGCTTTCATAAAAAGCCCGCAAAACGAAGGCGTATTTAAAAGCCCAAACTTAGGTATCTAGAATTTAAACTTGAAATGAATTTGTATGAATTAAAATGTGACCACGCCGACTGTAACGCTACCTATATCGGGCAGACGGGAAGGGCTTTCTCAACACGATTCGAAGAACATATACGATTTTATAATAATAAAAGCGTTTTTTCAAAATTCGCAGAAAATCTTTTAGTGAATAATCACGTCCCGCTTAACAACAATGAGCCTAAACCCTTACATATAGAAAGAAAGAGTATAGGTTAAATTTTAACTTGAAAAATTAGAAATTAATAAACTAATTAATGATCCCGATATAACAATAATTAATAAAGTAAGGAAAATTATTTATTCCCCACTACTCAGTGTGTTCACACGATCCAAACAATATAACACATTTAAATAAATCAATAGCATTCACATCATTACAAATCAATTAAAAATATATTGTCATTTAATGCGGGGAAAACACAGTATTAATATAAGTACCTTCCCGAATAGAGAATTTTATTTTTTATTATTTTTTTTACTAAATCGGTTTTACCGATAATAAATCATTAACAACCATACTTTGAAAATGGCGTTGTACGCCGAAACAGCTGTGACACTGATAAACTAAAATACTTAATAACATTTTTAAAATTGATTTACATTAAATTGTATAAAAACAAATGAGTTTTACGACATAAAAACAATTAATATCTGGAGTCTAGAAGGCGTGAAAAAGAATAAAAATTCTCAATCCACAGACCAGGCGCTAGATCAGATTACGTGTTCAGTTCAAAGCATTTCCAGAATTGCAACCATAATATAAATTTGCTTATTATCTTTTTGACACGCTTCAAATATAATTTGTTTTGTTATTATTCGTGTTAGTTACCGAACAGTGACGTTTCGTTCTAAATTCGCAAGTTATCTGCGCGCAGATCTCGCTCGCGTCTTGGCGGGTTTTGGCTTTATCTCCTCCGCGATTGGCCCAGTCAAACGGAAAGCAGAGATAAATCGTGTCGGGTCGTTTTGTATTCGGAATCCGTTGCAGAAACCGAAATTCAACAGCAGTTGTTGCATTAGACGGCTTGCTTCGCGCCGGCGGCCGGGCCGGCCGGAAATTATGTCTGTCTTATTGTGTATGGAATAATGAAATCAAAACGATCTATCACTGTGTCGGCAATACGCCGAATTGGCAGTGGAATGCGGTGGGTGGTAACAAAAATGTTGAGATTGTTAAACAGCTTACAACCGATAGAGTGCTATCTGCGGTATTATGACATGCCGGTGTACTCTTACGTATCTGCCTGATATGTTCTGGGAGGCTCAACCTTAGCGCAAAAGGGAGTATTATGACATGTCGGTGTACTCTTACGTATCTGCCTGATATGTTTATAATGGGAGGCTCAACCTTAGCGCAAAAGGGAGTAATTAGGACAATTCTGAAAGGTCCGGTTAGAATTACCTAAAAACTTTTTACTTTTCAATATAAAAAAACTTTACTCAAAAAATACTCAACCAGGCAATAAGTCTAAATATACTGGTTATTCCCTAATTTATATTAATCTTTTGGACAGAGGAATATTAAATTTCACACTGTAAAACTTTATAGTGCTTTACGAAATAAATCCAAAAAAAAAAGATTACGGGAATGAATATCTTTAAAAATGAAATCAAAACATGACAGAGAACTCAGTGATTATGAACTTGCAAACTATATAAAGACAATTTAAAACACATGGATATTTAGTAAAAAAGTGCAGGCCTCCTCAGAACAGTTCTCCCTAGTGAGGAGGACTGTGAATACTGTCACTTTATACTTGTGTTATATAATATGCATTATACTTGTGTTATATAATATGCATTATACTTACATACTCTCTATATAATATGCTTTGTACTTACATACATGTACAACCTTTACATAGAAAATATTTTTTTTTTAAATTACAAAAAATTTGCTCAGTTTTTTGCAGTCTACTAAAAAAACACTTATTAGATATATAATAGCAGAATAGCTAGCCGACAATATCATTACATGTTTTATAATAAAGCTACTGGCTTATCTTACGGATAAGAACTTTCACTTATCGGGGGGACAGCGATCGTTAACTTTAATCTGTAAATTACGTTATCGGCCTTTAGAACTCAAATAAAGATATTTTGAAGATCGTAAAACTCAATTCAAATCACTTATAATTTCAAAATTTTACTTTCATTTATTAGTTTTATTTTAGTTCATGTTGATGACGGATTAAATTTTAAATTATTTTTAAAGCAAAAAAAAACAGAAATTCAGTGGCACGGTAATAGTTTTACGTTAATGTCTTCTTCTAGTGATTGATATTACTCTTCAAAATGAAACTTTTAATTATCAATACATTTCATATGAGATAACATAAAGACACGCCACATTACAAACAATAAAAATCGCAGAAACAGTTTCGAAATATACAAGTTATTTGGTACAAGAAAAACACACGATATTATTTAATTGGCAGAAGTTAGTGTCAAAGTTTGCGAGAATATTATTATAGCGGTACGTTACTTTCATAGTAGGCTTGAAACTTTCATACCTCTTCACTTTCTCCATAATTTTACAGGTTTTCAAGAGATTCAAAACAATTTGTCACTCCCTTCAGTTAAAGAGAAAACGATACATAATTTATGATAGATGTAATATTAATGATGCGATATGTTTTATAGTTCTTCCTTCTTCTTATCTTATCCATCAGAAATGTATTAGCGGTAATCCTTACAGAGATGTGTAATTTTTTAAACGACCATCTGCAATTTATTTTTTTGTAGTATTTAATGAAACTAATGTATACCTACTAATATCATTCCTGATTCGTTACTACAATGGAAGAATAATTTTTTCACGTTTTTTTTAATTAAATCCTTCCAACAATTATTAAGATATGTATCAACAACATTCTCAACAATTATTAAGATATGTATCAACAACATTCTCAACAATTATTAAGATATGTGTCTAGAGTATAAGTATGTGGAGAAAATATTATGAATACTATGTACATATAATAATTCTATTTTGAGGGAATTCCCCACAAGCGCCTCAAATCTAATCACTAAATAAAGATAAAACCATTTCAAGCACCATTACGGTATTGAATGGCGTTCAAAAAATTATTCATTATTATCAACAATTATTAAGATGTCTGTCTAGAGTACAAGTATTCTCCTGTGTTGCAAATTACGTAATTGTACTTACACGATGTTATTGCTTAATTTGTTTGTGAGGCATTAATATTTAGTTGTATTTCGCGAAGACTATCGATTCTATCTATGTATCTACCGTGTGTGATGTGTTTCGCATACCTATGTGACTAATGTAATTTGGATTTTATATCAAAATATGTAAAAGCTCACGTAGGGCGTATAAAATTTAATGAATAAATAAATTATCAAAATGCAAGATTTGGCTTTCGAATCGCTTCCGAATTCGCCATACTCTTTGAACCTGGTCTGACGGTACTTTTCATGAATTAGGAGAAAAATAATTCCGCAAACGACATTTTGGAACGTGGCTAGATCGAGTGTGTAGCCCTCAAAGGAGGAAAAGTCGTCTGACTTAACTTTTTTTCAAATGTTATAGCCAACTGGATAAATGAGCGTGCAAGTGTTCCTCACCCTTTTGAATATACTATATAATTAGCAGACATTACTCCATTAATGAAAGTTGACAAACTTCAATGCGTTTTTTTTTTGTAATTTTTTTAATAAATAAATTGTTAAATCATCATTCTTTCCATGTATGGATTTGCAAAATACCATTTTGGATGATAGCTTTGAAACATGGTAGTTGTGTAAGAAACTAAAGAAAACGACAAGTTTCTAAAAAGGTCAAATATGAAGTGCACACCACTGTGTACACTATTGATTATACTATGCTATACAATAGACTTATACAAGCCATAGACTGGATATCGTCTAATCGAATCTTTAGTCCAATATTCAGATAAATGAAGATTTACTGGTTGCAGGTAGTGCACAGGGATGGAGAACCTAACGTCAGTTTTAAAAAAGTATTTATTTAATTAGCAGTAAAACATTTCATATCTGAATTAAAAGTAAAAAGGTTTGTAGCACACCAACAGAACTCTGAAAATACTAAATTCTTATAATAATACTGCTGTGGAGCAGTCTACATAACGTGAATGATTGTTTTACTATTATTAATACTTACATACCCAAACCATCTAAGCATCCCTTTGTTTGGGCATATAGAGCGAATGAACGAATAAAGTAATGTAACGAGAATATATGACACGAATGTTAGTGGAAGAAGAAGCCGGGATGCCCGTGGATGACATGGCGCGATCGAGTGAATTGTTACAAATTGTTACAAATTCACAAAGACCATTTAAATTCAACAATTTCAACAAAAATAATTAACAGACTGAGATCACGTGGCAGCTTAGAAATCCCCAAATTTAACACTAGTGCTTCTCAAGACCATTACGCATATCGATGTATAATTTTTTTGAAGGCCCTCCCGTATAAAATCAAAACAGAAAAAATTGTAATTCTTTCAAATCACATATCAAACAATTATTAGATAACTCCAACAGTAACGAAAAGTTTTAATTTATTCGTAAATTTTATAACACTCTTAATTGTAAATAATGTATGTTAAATAAAAAAAAGAAAACATATCCTCGAGAAATATTAGATCAGGCCTTTCGAAATATGACTAAAATTAAAATGTATTATGTTTATATCTTGTATGCGCCTTATTGTTGCATTTCTATTATCGTGTAATTTTACTCTTCTATTTTGTAGTTTGTAGTAACTATCGTGTATAATTACATATACTTTATCTATTTTACATTCTTGATTTACTTTTACTTCTATACTTACCTAATGGTCGTTACATGGCGCTGCTCCCCAACTCAAATGCGAGAAATCTTTCTCTATTGAGTTGGGCAGTTTTTGTTAAATAAATTTGTACTTTTTTGAAAATTAGCTATTAAGATATATCTGTACAATTAAATATTTTATATGTATTTAGATAAATTTAAAAAAAATTAAATACTTGAGATGCAATGTTCCTAATCAAGAATTCTGTTTTTGTGACTCAACCTTACTACCGAACGAGAAAAAATGATAACACATTGTTTTTATTGATGCTATTTTGCACACATTTGTAAATCGAAAAATTGTTGCTGTCATGACAATCGTGACTTGAAAAAAATAACAACAGAAATGTAATATTTTAAATAACGCAGTAAAGTTGGACTTTGTAATATTTTTTTTTTGATACTGACAGATCGTCGTGGAATTCCATTAAAATGATTATTTTAATGGAAATTAATTTAAAATGATTCCATCAAAATGGTTTATTAAAACAAAATTAAAACTTACTCCACCTTTTATTTTTTGACCAGACCGGTTTTAGCCTACAGGGTGGCCATCTTTAGACTGGTACAATTTAATTGGTATTACTATATCGTCGCTGTGCTTGCAAAATCCGCCATATAAAAATGTACAGGAGACGCAAATAACTAATTAATTTAAAAAAGTGCGGGTTTATTTCAAAGCATAATATGATCTTTGAGTGATCTATTTTGTGCGAATTTACTTGAAATAAAAACCGAATGTTTTTTGAGTAAATCAATTATTTAAGTATCCTGTAAATTTGGCTCTATTTACGTAGTGGATTTTGCAAGTGCAGTGACGACATAAGATATAGCAATATTAACTAATAAAAATTAAAGGAAATCATAGTTTACCGCCCCTGACACCCCTAAAAATTTAACCAGTCTGAAGATGGCAGTGGCAGGCTGATACCGTTCTAGTTAAAAAAATGAAAAGTGGAAAAAAGTTCAATTTATTTTTTATAACTTATTGAAGTTTATAAACCTCATTGTAATATTTAATCATTGAAGAAGATAATATTAACACATCCCAAATGAACCACGAAACCGAAAAAAACAACTGAAAATATAAAGATTTCAGTCGCATCTGGGAAATAAAATAATGAATAAAAAGTAAATTGTTTTAATAAATCATTAGTAGAGTAGGGCAACTCTGAAAATGATTGTCAGGAAGTTTTAATAAATGTTATTTAAATTATAGATCTCTGTAACTCGATGAAAAATTTCCATATTCCTAACAATAATTGAATTTCCGTACGAGCCAAAAACATTGACTTGTTTCTTTCAATATAAGTCACATTCTTAAATGCGTGTAAGCAAGGCTTTAAGTATATGGCTATGTAAAACGTTATAGAATATGCTGTTTTTCTCTACCAACCAAGGGTTTAAAGACAGTTTATGGGGAATAGAAATTCCTTTAATGTAAGCAATCTTACCAAAAAGCCTTCCATTGATATGTCTGGTGTAACCCTAAGTGACCAGCTCAGGTATGGGGGCTCCATCGAAGCCAGAGTAAAGTTAGCTTCTCAGAAGCTCGGCGTATTGTACAGAGCCCGTAGATGCTGCAGATAGTACACAACTACTGACCCTATATAAATATAATTTGGCAGCCACCTCTGGTCGGGAACCCCAAAATATTTGAAAAAACCCTAGACTTTGCGCAGGAACGGGCGGTCCGTTTGATAGATTGGCCTATGTTAACAAACGGATTGCAATCTTTGAAGCACATACGTCAGGTGGGAATGCTGTCCTTGTTCTACCGGTATTTTAATGGAAGATGCTCTGAGGAAATAGCATCATTGATCCCTTCGGCACCGGTGTATAGTCAGGAAACACGCCAAACGCGTGCCCAACATTTGCACACGGTTGACATTTGTCACATGAGAACGGGTCGCTTCTATGACTCGTTCTCATGTTCAACAGCTCGGCTGTGGAATGATCTGCCGGCCTCTGTATTTCCTTCTTTCTACAACATAGGTCTCTTCAAGACCCAAGTTCACTCCTTCCTATCCTCTAAAAGACTCCCCACACAGCATCCCCAAGTATGATGTAGGCAAAGATGATATACGAGTATAGACTGTAAAAATAAATAAAATAAAACTATGCTATGTTTAACTTATTCAGTTCTTTCACAAATTTATGTGTATATTCTAATGGTTGTACACTGGAAATGTATATTCTAATGGTTATACACTGGAAATGTATATTCTAATGGATGTACACTGGAAATGTATATTCTAATGGATGTACACTGGAAATGTATATTCTAATGGTTGTACACTGGAAATGTATTTTCTAATGGTTGTACACTGGAAATGTATATTCTAATGGTTGTACACTGGAAATGTATATTCTAATGGTTGTACACTGGAAATGATTTAAAAATAAATTAATTCAAATTAAGTGGTCGCGTGAATTAAAAGTAATTAGGTAAAAATTTAGGAATCCAAAACTTTAAATGATGTATTTGAACACCAGAATAAATCGCTGTTGATCAAGTTAATTTGCTGTATAAAGGGCCAGAGTTAACATTGAGTTTAATATTTAATTTGAAACTATAAAGGATCGCGTACCGTAAGTTTCCCAAAGCGGCGTCTCAGAAACTGAAACTTATCTGTAAGTGTGTTCTGAACAGCTTCAACCCGCTAACATCCCGGGAATGTGAGCACTGCTTGCGCTAAGATAATCTGTTTTGGTTGATATTTTGTGTTAACGGGGAGAGAGACGTCGGAGAGTTATTATTTGTTAATTCAAAATAATTAGGTTATTATTGTGCAATACGATGAACATTTAAAGAGAAAAATATTTATTACGTTTTTTTTAAAAATTTGCATGGGCTTAGCATTTATCAAAATATAATCAGAAATATTACACATTTCTGACCGTTCTACGCATGTTTTACAAAAACATTTAAAAAGTTGAATATCCTTAAAAAATGCTGTGAAGGTTTTTCTGTAACTTGTCGATTTGATAAATTTAAAAAAAATGAACAGTGTGTAGTTTAATTTTTTCATGAACATTACGTAACTTTAATGTTTTTTTTTGTAATGCGGATTAAAAATCTTTGGTTATGTTTATTTACAAAAACGTAACGATAAATGATTAAACATACTTTTCTCCACTTTAAAAATCATATTCGTATTTTAAATATTTTGTAAAACTTACAATGGGACGGTCAGAAAAAGTAATATTCTGCTTATATTTTGATAAATGCTCTAAGCTCATGTAAATTTATAAAATATTTTTCTATTTAAAAACATTATGTTTATCGTATTGCACAATAATATTATCATTATTTTGAATTAATAAATAGTAAATCTCCGACGTCCCTCTCGCCCTTAACCTTTATACGTACAAATTTGCTGTTATTTTAATCATAAAATTATTTTTTTATACGAAGTAAATATCAAATTACGTATTTAATAATATTAATCTGAAATGGACGTACCATAAAATCACACAAGTTCAGTTTGATATCTGTCGCTGTGAAAATGAGATCTCCGATGAGTAAGATCAGTCAGTTCACGTAAATACTTACTAAATTAATTACTCGCATGCACTTATACGCAAACTGCCAATGGCTCCGTCGTAACTCATTCATCTATGGAATGATTTGCCGGCCTCTGTGTTTCCTCCCTCATACAACATAGGTCTAAGCAGTTCACAATGAACTAATCAATTGCTCATATCAACCCCGATGTATACAGGGAGGCATGGAACTGGCAGAGGAAGGATGAATGTAGACTGAATGCTGTAGAAATGAGATCCCTGAGACTTATGTGAGATAAAATAATGTACGACCGTATGAAAAATGTTGAGATTCATAAAGAATGCAAAGCCGATGTGAGCGTAATGAGTAAGATTAAGAAGGGGTGGCTTAGATGGTTTGGGCACGTAGAGCGAATGAACGAAGAAAGGAGTGTAATGAGAATATATTACGCGAATGTGAATGTAAGAAGAAGCTGGGGACGCCCGAGGGAGACATGGCACGATCGTGTGAATCAAACACTTGAGTCGGGTAATGTCAGAAGTCGGAATAATAGACGAGAATGAATTGGACGATGTATGAATGTGAATGAAGCAGGAAGTGTATGCCAAGATCGAGTTATTTGGCGGTCCATCCTCTCTGTCTACCCCTGCGGAGAAATGGCGTGATGGTTAGTTAGTCAAAAGTGAAAACAATATATTTGGACCAATTTCGTTGTTACACGAAAACAAGAAACAATTTATATTTTGTACGTATGATACTAACTATTGAAAAATATTAAGCAATATTTATGTATAATAATTTTAATAATAATAATAATAATCGGATGATTTTTATAGCGCCATTTTTGTGAAAAATCACCTCAAGGGCGCTGTACAAATCTTACATTATTCTTACATTATTCTTCTTACATTATTCCTATATTAAATCTATGACATTTTTTTTGGACACTCATATTAACAATTAACCTGTACAACGACAGAAATATAACGTCAAAGTTATATTACGTCATCATCGTGATGTCACGTGCAATGTAAAAGTCTAATCCTTATTATTTTAATTAAATGAAACAAATCAAACTTTGTTTCAACCACTTTTTTATTTTAAAGCCGACCGGTTTTGGAACAAACGTTCCATCGCCAGGGTGAAGTATGTACTAAAAAATATTACAAAATTATTTACAGAACATACACATTAGGTATCACAGTGGGGGTGGGGCTTACTAGGGGACATATTTAAAATGGTGCGGTGAGATTTTTTTTTTATTGTTAATAATAGACTCATTATTATTAAGGGATTTTTATTAATTTCCAAGGCGTTTAAATGATCTGAGCGTTTACCTTTTCTATTAATGTGATGAATATTGATCCCCGTATTTTTATCAAAACTATGATTGTCTGAAATAATACGATTATTTATTATGATATGATGTCATATTATTCGGAAAAAAACATTATTTTTAAGACATCTTACATGTTCTTTGATTCTAATATTGAAATTACGGCTTGTTTTTCCGATGTAAAATGAGTTATGAATTAATTATTACTCTAATTTATTTCTAAGAATTATTTTCGAAGGTTTCTATAAACTGGTCGCGAAAACAAGACGTATCAATTTAAAATTATTTTGCATATTTTACATAATATTTTATTATTAGACTGTTGTGAACTCCTGCAACTAATCAATTTCAAAGTACCTCATCGACAAACTCGGCAAAATATGTTATTCTGTAACAATAATTCTGGGACAAACTACCAAATGCATGCACCCATTTCTCGTCTACATATACTTGGAAATAAATTCACCCCTGCTATAGATATATTTAATATAAGTTTACCCATATTTAAAAGATACCTGAACGATATTTTTATGTTACAACAATTATAAGAGCATCGTATAAGAGCTATTGTTTAATTATTATGTTTTATATATATATTATCTTTATACTCATCTACAATCCAAAAACTTGTTCCTCTTTTTTTCTTTCTATGTCATAAATATGTTACACTTATATACCAACTATGCATCATGTTATTTTTTTTCTTTTAAGTTCTGTACACATAATCAAATAAATAAATGTTAAATATGTAAAAGCCCTTTTGGGCGTTAATGAATGAATAAATAAATAAATAAATAAATAAATAAATAAATATTTTCTTCCTCTTATTTTACGTACCTATTGTTATTTTTTGCTTGTATTATTATCACTTATGGAAAATATTGCATTACACTACACTGCATACCTTCTGGAATAAAGAACTATTAATATTATTATCATTAAAACTCCAGAAGAGAACGATATTCTCCATATAACCAATTTGTTTTTATAAAACTATTCGTTTAACTGCTGGTTATGAATGTTATCTGCAAGCAAGCATTTTCACTCTGCTGCTGCAAAGTACCCATCCTAAAAACTTAGAATATTTAAAGCTAGTTTTGAGAAGAATCTTCTTATCTGAAGACGTCTGGGTAGTAAAATGGGGGTGGTTTGGTACTTTACTTCCCTGCAGATGAAATTTGCTTCACTTGAGTTCCCGCTGCAGTTCTGGACCACAATAATCTTATCTGCATCTTCATTTTTCGCAGAAGTACTTATATGAGATGCGGTATATTTATTACGATAGATATTTCTTCGTTTAGCTCGTTAAAAATAGTGAAACAAGCGGTTTAACCTTCTTTATTACTTGTTTTCGTAAATTATTTATTTGCGAAGCGAATGCTTTATAAAATATATTGCTTCTTGTTTTATTTATCTATGGCCATAACAATAGTATAATTTTTAAATTTCAGAAAGCATTGATAAGGCACCTATAAAAGGCTTTTTGATGTAGAGTCTAGAAAGAGGGAATTGTATCTACTCATAAAGAATTAGTTGTCAAAGGAAGCAAAGTTGGCGGTTGAGTTACAATCGAGAGAATCAAATACTTCAGCAAAGTAATTCGAGTATTGCCATTCGGGTCATGGTAGTGAAACTTTAAAATAATGCTGATGGATTTTAATTAAACGGAGGGGAATACATAAGGCCATTCAAAATGATAAACTCGATTTCGTTGAGCTGTATTTCACGAATTTTACATTATATTTGAATTATTTAAATAGAAATTGAAACAGGAGGTCCGAAAGTGTCGAATTCCAATGCTAGATAGCTCATAGTTACGCAAACTTGGTTTTCTCCTTCTTGTTATTCAATGCCCTTAGTATCCAGTGAAAAACCATGTACATAATGTCATATAATATTCTCTTGCTCTGTTGTTATTTCTACCTGCTTTATATTTGATTATTTATAGCCTTACCTTCTAAATTATTATATTATAATATACAAAATGTTCATCTAAGTGAGTCTGCTATTCGTGAAAATTTTAAATTGTGGTTTTATTTCGCATACATGTAATATCAATGTCATTTTTTTTAAATTATGGAGGTGAACCTTCACAAAACTGCGCTATAGAAATTAACTAATATTATTATTATTATTATTATTAAACGACCGCTAGAGTGCTCGCGCCACCAAGCTGCCATTCAGAAGTCGGTTGTGAGTAAAATGGCTACTATGCAGCACAATGTCGTCTGTGTTCGTGAGTTCCGTAAAACTGAGTCGGCGACTGTAGTGCAGCGTACCTTTCGTACCCACCCCAGCATTGAACCTCCAAGTAAAAAAAAGGATTTGTAGATTTTAACAGCAATTTGAGCGAACTGGATGTCTGTGTAAAGGAAAAAACCCGGGCCGATCGCGTGTATCAGAGGAGAACGTGTGAAATTGATTCCATCATTTTGAATAACCCGTATTGTCATTGCTAATCAGGGACAAATGATTTTATTACACGTTTTTGTAATCCAGGAAAGATTTTTAGCTTTCCACAATACTTGACTATCCTCCCCTATAATAGTGAAATATCCCTACTATAGTTCTTCTTCTAGGTTAAAAAATATTCACAGAAAACTTGTAGGTAATCATAAAAAATATTTTCCCTTTTGCCTTCCGACAAAACAAATCATTTTCAATCCCGTTGAGATATATTGCGGCAAATGAGAAGTCACAGCCTTTAATAAATCATCCTCGCTTACTAACAGTGGAAGCTCTAACCTGAGCTTAACTAGGTAGTGCTTACACACATAACCTGCGTGATATAGTATCTATAGCCGTAGCAAAGGCAATTCAGCCATGTCGCATAGCATTCACACCCGCCCCGCGGGCCGGAGACTGGGCATTGCTCACTCGTGACCACCCTCGAGGGTTTAAGGCAGCGAATTACTTCCGATATGGTGAAAAACGTTTTATCAATGGTGTTTTGAAAGATGAAACGTATGATTTATAAATTTGAGTTAAACTATCGTAACTAAGAGGCAGAATAAGTGTCTATATTCATTATTTATAACATTAAAACTGTCAATTCTAGAATTAAAATTACATAATTTTTTTATTGTAAATGCGTTCCGTCAGCAATAAAATGAATTTGTTAACAAATGTACAATATTAGAAATAGCAATAGGACTCACTCCTACCATAAATTCTATATGTATACCTTAGATTTAGTTTTAATTGTAAAATCGGATATGTATTTATATCCGAAACATAATCTAGATAGCAAATAAATTCGGGTAGAATCTTGCCTGAACATAGAAAGATAGCAACCAAAAATATATGAAAACTAATTGAAGATGATATTGAGCGTTCTTAAATTGAAGAATGATATCGATAAAAATGACGGAAAATAAAAAAGGAGGCGTTAGCTCAATTGGTTAGATCGCTCGTCTCGGATATACCGAGAGCATTTGGGTTTTAGTGCCAGATGCGATCGTTACCTTGTTATTTTCTGTTTCATTGTAGCATTTGGCGCTAAAATGTAGCATCGCTGATTGCGTGCTAGACTGTATCTCAAGATTCGTGGGTGAGACTGATGGATGAGGTACGGGGATGTTGTGATATAAAACACGATACAATAAATAAAACCCTATTCACAAGAAATCATGGTCTTTATTGATTCTAAAACCCCGATTATCATGGTGGAGGAAAGAGAAGAGTAAAGAGAAGGATTAAGTTTAAACGAACGGTTTAAATAATAAATCATAACTCTTGTGGTCAGATTCTTCCCCTCAGTATAAAGCAAGGCCGCTCCAGTCCTGATGCTCACCGATTCCCACGGTCACCTTCAGCGAAGACTATGACGACTCTTCGGAAGCGCCATCCGCCACAGCATCCGTGGAGTTCAGACAATATTTTGTAAGGATGCTACCTTATGTCACTGTTTGGACGTAGATACAGCAACTGACCCTCGACGTCCACTCATCACTCTGCAGGGAACTTCTCCAACGCACAAGGCACGCGTGGTTGGGTTTCATAACCCTTATATTTGAATATCAATACATTAAACCCATTTCCCCCGTCTAACAAAAATCAAAACCATACCCACTTCGGGTAATTCCAATGAACGCACCCCGGCGTCAAATAAAATAGGAAATATCGCTATAACTACTCCCACAAAACACGTCGAGCTCGACCGCCCGTGTCAGGTTATGTCCGTCGCCATCTTGCCCCGCCGCGTCTACCGGATCTCCAATCCATCCATAGATATGTCAAGACATTCTATGATAGACAATCGCAATGTTGCATCCATATTACAGATAATAATTACGTTACATCATATTTTATATGAAATTTGTTAGTATTTTCCTTCAGTGATTAAAAAAAAAACTAAAATTACTGTTTCATTACAAGAAAATGTGAACCTAAAAAGCTAAAATGTCAAACACAAACGAGGGCTGAAAGAAATACCTTTCATGTAAAAAATGGTTAATGTGATTAAAACTTGGAGATGTCAAGATGTTACTTCGCAACGAGCGACATGATAAAATTGTCGACCCAGAAATGATAGCTACTAAATTCACGATCTTGGCCAAATGTCACATCCTGAAACTCTCCAAAATAAAAACGAAAAAACGTGCAAGACATAAATTTTCGGTGCAAAAAGACCGAACTTTTTATAATAATTCTACATCCGAGAACAGTTTCGTGATAATTCACTTGGCGTTTGTGTCATTCGTTTTATTTAATATTATTGTTAAGAGACGTCGATATTATTATTAAATTCTTTTTCACTTCCAAATCATCGAGGTTAAAAGTTTAGTGGTTTGTCGTATAATTTTAAAAGTAATAAAAAAATTTATACATGCATAAATTAAAAGTTATTTTGTATTCACCACTTTATTTAGATACACATATCCATATGTTTCGAAAGCGATGCTTTCTTCATCAGGAATATATAGAATACTAAAAAAATAATAATGACACGTACAGACAATGATAAACATAGAACACGATAATGCAAGAATAGGCAAATTATAAACAGAAACAAAAATTGATTAAAGTAAAAAATTGGTAAGTAACCAATCAAAAATTATTATAAAAGATTAAATAACAAATTTGTATCAGAGATTATAAAAGAAATTATTTTTATTATTAATATAAAAATTAAAATAAATTCAAGAGATAGCTATTTTTTTATCTTTTATTATTTATTAAATTTATTGACTATTAACGCTTTTTCTAATTTCTGAAATTTCAAATTTGTCTAATTGTAAATCGAAAAATTTCGCTTTCGAAACATGTAGATATGTGTATATTAATAAAGTGGTGAATATAAAATAATAATTCTACTTGGACCATTCTACAAACAGATACCACGCTCCTAACTCACCCAGAATCTCATAACTCTGGTGACACACTTCGGCAGCGGTAGGAACCTATCCATTCTCATAAATACAACTAGCCTTTCCCCCTCGACTCCAGCGAGCGGTCATGAGTGGCTTCTCTCTACTGGAGGGTACTTTGGATTTCAGGATTTTGGCAGAAATATCATCCGATAGTAGAAGTTCACAACACAAATAAACTTATGCTTTTTGGAATGCATTTTATTGGAAGAAAAATAGCATATTGCAACCTTGGCGAAAATATTGAACACTGCCTTAAATTTATAATGGAAAACAGGTCGAAACGAGATATTTTAGTATGATTTTTTTTATCATTGATTTTAATAATTGTTAACAATAAGAAACTCCAGTCCATTTTTTTATTTTATTTTTTTATCAATGATAACGATTAAACTAAAATACAAGTTTATTTCGTTTTTTTTTTCTTAAGTAAGTTTCAAAGTTCGACAAAACGCTCCAAATTTATGGTCGGTTGGTTATGATCAGTTTTGAGGTTAGAATGTCAAATGTCAAAACAAGGATGAGCTATATCGTGCATAATTTTATATTCTATTAACTTTAAATCATAACTAAACACAAATAATAACATTACGTACCTTTTTAGAAACTTAACTATAAGAATAATAATAGTATTGAGCAATAACATTATCATAATATCCGTATTGATAATTGGTTTGCTCATGAATATTCTAATTTCTTTCATAAATAATAGTTTTTTTTTATATTGAACAAGAATAATAGAGCTTAAAGTCACCCAAATTAAGTTTGCATTTCGCCAAAACTAAAAAAAATACATATTTAAAACACAAAACAAAATCTAAAAACAAAAATGTTCATAATAATCCAAAAGCAGAATGCACACGTGACGTCAGCTGTTCCAAATGCGATGGTATCAACATAACAAGGTGTTTTGTGGGGAAGTTTTTTTTTTCACTTTTAAATAATAATTTATAAATTCTACGTATCATTCATTATATATAATAAAAGTCATATATTCAGAATCGGGGTTTGCTGATCCATGTAAATATATATTTTTAAAGCTATTATATTTTGATCTGGAGTTTCTCATTCTTACATTCCTCTATTTCTGGGATGAATTTTGGTTGAACAAATAATATAGAACATTTCGTAAGATTTGTGAAAATTAACAACTACTGCAAGGTCGGGATATTTAAGAATCGTGACAACATCAAATTGGTAATTGCGTATTTGAATGGTGCTAGAAATAGAGGTTTGAAGGTTCGACTACCAAAAACTACTTCCGTATTAGTAGACCGTAAGTAAAGGTATCCCCAAATTAATATGACTATGTTTGGAAAACTTTACAAAAACGTTATTTTATACATGTAATTATTTTTAACTTATTTCCGTGATGTTAATACTGTACAGGTATTTTTTGACAGGTCTTGGGCATAACGCGGAAATTACACTGATTTGGTTTTGAAATGTTAAGTGAATACTTTATGTAAATTCTTTTTTATTATTTAAAAAGTATACAATACAATTTGCATTGCATTCCCAAGAGTTAAGAAACTCATTGCGGAATTATGATATGCTGAGTTGAATATGTCGAACTCATAGTATGAAGTTTAGAAAATGAGTGAATCGCGGTGAATAAATGTTTTGTTATGAGGTAGTGTTGCATAGAGGGAAGCTTAGTGTGTGGTTTTGTCTGGTTTGTCTGATGAACACTCCTAATTGATTTCGTTTAAGTAGTTTAGGACAATCTATGACATATTTGGCTGCTTCTGCGGAATTTGTATGGCTTTCCAGTGACTAAATCCGTATCAGTTGGGATAGATAGCCCCAAAAAACGTATCTTTAAAAACTATTTTGTTCTTTTTCAATCCTTTCTGTGTGTTATGTACCTGGGATTCCAGATTTGAATAGCATTCTCCAAAGAAATGAGTACGTACGCGAAGTAAAGCATTTTCATCATGTTTACATTATTCAATTTTTGCAGGTTCTGAGTACAAAGCCATGTACCTTGAAAGCTTTTGCAACCGTGGATTCGATATGACAGTCAAAAAGTAATTTCGGATCTAACACTACTCCCAGATCCTTGAACTCCGTCGTTTTCAACAATATTGTGCAATTAAGGGCACAGTTAAAAGAAACGGCGGTTTTATTTCGGGTGAAGCTGATGACGTCGCATTTTAAAATAATATTTATTTAAAGCTTATCATCAGCAGTATTATTAGGGTGGAAACGAATGAGTAGGTGAGTAGATTGAATGTTAAGATTTCTGGATGGCGGAAGTTTCCTATCCGGTAGTAGAAGTTAAATGATAATAAAACAAATCGGAGCGAGTTGTAATAACATGGTGAACAATATCGTTATCGTATTATGCCATGGCACTCTGTGAATACTGTGCGAAATGGATGTTTGGATGCTGAAAACGATGTTAACCATTTGAGAATACGTAAAGAATCCTGGATGAATGCTGATTGATGCATGCAGTATTATAGGTAGGAATTAGCAGAATCAGGAACGGAGAAAATATTTATATATATATATATATTTTTTTTTTAAGTTAACCCTCTCCTCAGCCTGCCATATTACATCAAATATATACAAATATAAATAGATAAATGAATATAATAAAAAAAAGTTAAATAATAATATTAAAATATATGAGAGGAAAATGAAAAAAAAATAATTACAAAATAATAATAATAAATTAAATCAATTTAATTTAAGGGATCGTCTTTAAGGGTGCTAGTAGCATCATCTGCATTCATCGCTCATTGCATGGCTACATACTCGGATACCGATTCCTTTATACAAAGTAATTAGAACAATAATATTTATAAAAGCATCGATCTTCCACGGACACTAAATCGTGAACGCCGAAAACACTCGTTATTCATTGAAATTCAGCAGTTAGGTGGTAATTATCTCTCTGTGTCCAAATCACCTCAGCGGGAAGTGTGTCAGGGCCGTCGGATCCCCGGCAGATGACCGAAATCATTAGGCAACGGCGCCAATGCATTCGATAATACAATCATTAACAAAACACTGCCAGGTACCTACCACACTCTAGAGGCGGCGATACGGGTGGGAAGTTTATTTTGATGAAGCGCGTTTGAAGTGAAATAACACAAAACTGTGCTATATAAATATTATTTTAATATTTTTATTTTGTGATAGGAATACCTACTTACCTTAACTTTCATCGATATGACATTTAATCTCAAATGCAGTAAGATAAAACTCATCGTTGAAGATCGTGCCAAATTTGAATGTCATTCATCCATGACAGAACTTATCTTACTTGAAGTGTATTAATCTCGTTTAATTACAGAGAGTATCAATCATCATTTCATTTGGTTTAAAAATGGTATTAATAAATAAATACGTATTCGATTTATTAAACCAATAATTCAAACAAACTTCTGCTGATATAACAAAATATCTTATATATTTATACTAATTTTCAATTTTTAAACATTATTTTTCATCAATTTGAGAATATAGGTCTAGTAGATATTATCGTTAGCTAGCAGATAAGATCGGTATTAGGATCCCGACTCTTTCTTTTAGCCCCTTCAGTAATCATTAAAAGATGAAAAAAAAACAAAAAAAAAAATTATATGGTTTACTAAGAATAAAATATAAAATTGTGTGTGGTTAAGCTCATCCTTGTTTTGACATTTGAAATTCTAACCTCAAAACTGACCGGCCATAGATTTGGAGCGTTTTGAAAAGTTGAAACTTTGAACATTATAATTGATAAAAAAATAATAATAAATTTGAAGAGTTATTTATTAATATTTAAAGAGTTTATTCTTGCGAGGCACTGGTGATCAGTGTATTAGAATATTATCTAGTACGAATGCGTCGTGCATATCTGTGTTTAACATTGAATAATCTATACTGTGGAGTAAATAGATTAATGAACTTATCACGTATTGCGAGCTCCATGATGTGTCCTTCAACCGTTCGGTTTGCAACCGTTCACTTCGGCTGCAGATCAGAAATGTTCAACCGAAAAATCAAAATACAACGCTGGTTGGTTCCTAGGAATGCCGTTTTCGTTACAGTTTTTGCCTTTATTGAATAAAACCGGATACTGATTTCAGTGCCATCTGTAAAAATGTTTTCAAACTAACCAATACGACCAATTTCACGCAGGTTAGAGATTGGAAATGTACACACATAATATTTGCTTCATCCACATTTATACATTTTCGAAAACATGTTTTCTATTATCCCAATCGATGACATGACCTGATTCAAGTTTTTAGCTTATCGTGCTACTTACTAACAATATGTTTTCAAAGAAAAGATTTAATATAAAAATGTTTATTTCACAATTTTTTTATTTATTTATTTTTTTTATCAGCGACTATAAATAGACCTTTGAAATGTTTATTAATTGACTTCTTTCAGCCAGAACTTTATTCTTGATTTGTGCTCACTAAGCGTTTCTATTTGTTTAATATCTGGGGGAAGGATGTTGTTGAATTTTGTTGCAAAATATATGTAGTTCCTTTGTCCGAAAGTGGTTTCATAACAAGGAATGTTGTTTATGTCATTTTGTTTAGATCTAGTGTAATGAATACGTGTTTAGTGGAGGTTTACGTTTTTCTGAAAAAAAATTGCAGTACATTTTTGGGGTACATTTGGTCCTCCGAAACTTTCGAAGATATCTTTCGAGGGCGTTCTTTTGGCTACTTTAATTATGGTTTTTATTATTCCCTTTTCTATTGTGTTAAGATTCTGTAGCAGATTCCCATCCTATAATTCCACATAAAATTCTAGATTGACATAATCCATAGTAGACTTTTTTCATTTCCAATTCATCAATCCAATACATGGGATTATTATGGTCAAGCGAAAATTGCTTCATTATTCTTACGAAATATATGTTGCCCCTTAAAACGATCCAAAACAATCACAATAACATTATTTTGTGATTGTTTAACATAAATATTGTCTGATTATTTGTTACCAGAGAATACTTATTCTTTTTTTAAAGAAAATAAGAAAGAAAAGAGAGAAAGTTTGAACCATCACAGCGACCGTAAATCATCTTAATGTTTGAACTCAAGTCACACATGCATACCGTTTGATCAAAAGCTAAAACGAGTCGAGAATCGGATATAAACGGAGATCGTTCAAATGTCAAAAGATCAAAATGACGCTAATCGTCGATCAAATGTGACGGAGGTTCTAGTAACCCAACCTTAGCCATTTTATTACAGTCACCTGATAAATACCAACTGTTCAATCAATTCACCGAGTCTCACAAAGCATTATTTTCCTTTTGGACATTTACATAATGTTCCCTGGGAATCATCAACGTAAACAAATGCAGGCAATCGTCGTGCCGCGTTCTCAAACGGATTTCGATCTTATTAAAAATTGCAATAATGAAAAGATGATGATTCGTGACTTACCTCTCTAATGATACGCCGGCGATTTGCGAAACGTTATTATAGGGTTCTGTTAACCGTATAATAATCGTGGTTCAATCACAAATAATACCGTTGATGTTCAATTTTGCACCGGGCGAATGAGATAGGACTTAGCACTTGAGATGCTGTAAAGTCTCTTGTAGTATAATACCTGTAATAACATTGTATTGTGTGAGCATTATAAAAGGTGTGCCAGTAAAAGCTGTAGTATTAAACGTCAACATTTTGATATGAATGCACAACAGATGCAATGTTCTTCATGCCGGCATATTCTGTTATTTTGTCGAAGGTACAACAAAATAATTTTATAATTGAACTACTTTTACTGCCCGGCGTCTCAAGAGATTGAATTAACAAGTATATAGATGGAAAAAAACAATATCGTTTAACGGTTCAATGGTGTATGTTACTATTTATAAAGGTTGTCCTTTCACTAACTTCAAGAACACGAGCTAACTGCTTTGGATAAGAACACGTAAACGTTTTGGTAGGTAAAAATCTATGATGTGCCGTGTAAGGACAGTCGGGGTTTTTTATAATAATTTAATAGTAGATTCGTTTTTTTTAAATATTTTTTGAGAATTTTTTAAGTAATTATTTTTAATTGTATAATATTAATTACATACAATTGGAACTTGTACCCGCTAAGCCACTGCAAATAGCTTGTCAGCGAGAGTTTAGTTCAACAATATTATATAATACAGTAATAAATAACAATCATCACACAAATGTAGCGCAATATTAGAACAATATAGGTGCATGTGATCAATGTACACAAGTTAGTAAAAATATATTACAAAATACGAAAACAGTGTAACAGTTTTGTCATACAAACACTAGACTCCAATTAGATTATATCGATTTAAATAATATTATAAAAAATATCCAAGTATTATACAAATTGAGAATTAAAAAAATATATACTACAGTTTTGTTACAGTGAGGATATACTTAATATAATAGCAGCAGTTATATAATTTTAAAGATACCCGAAACTATCAAGGAGACCATATTTGTTCAATAGACAATGTAAGAAAGATAAAAACAGCATAAATACAGCAGATATCAAGGAGCTATACGACCAAGGAGACTATCATATTTGTTCAATAGACAATGTAAGAAAGATAAAAACAGCACAAATAGAGCAGATATCAAGGAAAATCAATACACAAGGTTACTTCCCAAAAGCCAACACTTTAACATCAGTGAGAATTTCATCAAGGAGCATTTTGTTAAAATTCGTATGACAACTCGTTATATGTAAATGGTACAATGTATTTAAGGGTTCGTTGACCATATTTATTTTGAAATATTGGCACTACCATTCCTATTTTTCATGTGAATCCTGTATTGTGTACATGATCCGCCACTGTCTTATACGGACTATCACATATATATTGCAGTAGAATTTTTTGCCGCAAAAGAGCACGAACAGGTAATACATTGACATGAGAACCGATAGAGGGACTCATCTGGTTCTTAAAATGATTCCGAAAAGCGTTGTTTTACCTTCGGTTCAATGAATAAATCAACGCTTCATAGATCATGATGAAAAAGATGTTGTCAGATAAAAATTGGAGCGTTGGCCTAAAAAATCAAGATTTAAAATCTAAGCAACTTTTATGACATCCGAGCTCATACACACCCATAAGGTATTATTCGAATATGTATTATGAAAGTTCATTAGTACTCATTAATACAACCTTTAAGCCCTGGTTTAATGAATATACCTAGATCGCCCTTAATGGCTGAAAGCCATAAAATAACAACAACAAAAAATACTCTCGAATATTTGAAACACTCTTATTCTTTCCCGTTTTAGTATTTTCATCTTCATTTTCTTTGTATCCCTGATTTAGTTGTTTTCATTGAATCGGGAAAACATCTTTTTGGTAAGGTGTTTCCAATCGTCCCTATCTTATGCTACTTCGATGTCCTCAGTTCATTTTTCTGGCTCTGCAATTTTCCCAGATTTGTTTTATAACAAAATAATATCACCTTATTTGATTGTTTGAGCTTGGTTTACCTTATTAAATGGGCAAGAAAACATAAAATAGATACGAAAAATAATTTCGATTGCCGGGAGAAAGATTTATAGTCTCATTATATTATCTTCACAAGTTGGGATTAAGATTTAATCATTTGGTTGCCTTTTTAATTTTGTTCAAATAACCATTGTTAATTATCTTAATTAACCAAAAATTCATTAATTACACGATTAATTTGTCGACAATTTCCACGATTAATTAAAAATTTAGGATACTGGATATTTACCAACGTGCTAAGTAATTATGCGGTTCTTTTGCTGATACCCCAAAGGCAATGGGATATTACATAATTGCCATTGTGGCCAACGTTGCTGGGTCATTGCAACTATCTGATTTGTACTTTGTTCCATGTATAACCATTTTGTTCTGGTGTTTGAAGTGGGTATTCACATACATCGTTTATCGTATTACTTTTATTACAAATTATTGTAATTTAATGATTTATTTATTTGTAAGAAACAAACAGCTTTTAATACAAATATATATACAAAGGCAGTTTAACAAAAGGTAAGTAAACAAAGTTTCTTGTGCTAACAGTGGTTAAATACAGACGCTTTATTTAAGAAGCTAACAGAATAAAGAAAAAAAAACAAAATAACAAAGAAGAGTGGAAAGGGAGAGGAAGATAGGATCGGGATAGGAGATTCTCTCGATATATTTTATGTTCGTACATCAATTTGTGGTCGTACACATTACTTCGGTTCGATATTTAGAAAAGGTATTGTGAAGAATGTCGACATTGTGAAATTGTGCGTTATATTGCGCACAAATACGGGGAATTGGAGAATTTATCCTAAGATTGGTCCTGCATGCGTGATAAAGTAGATTGATTTTAAACGATCCAGTAAAATGTTTCACCTTTGAGAATACACTACCATTGAACTACTGCTATAGTCTGTACAGCAAGTGCAATGTTTTGGACATGTGTTCAAATCGTCGACAAAACAACTGCCAAACAAAACATATCATTAAATTTAGAGATAGAAGACGTTTAGCTAAATAAAGAAGTGGAAAATTAATATTTTGTACTAGAATTTTGGAACTTCGTACTTTGCAATGTACCAAGAACAAACGACAGATAGAGATGCTTTCAAGCATATTGTACAAAAAGGGATCACTGGTTATTTTAGTCAAAGGGATTTTTTTTAATTATACTGGGTTTGTACAGATATTCCAATTTACGTGAGAACAATCCAGTTATAAAAAACTCAGTTAATATACATATAGTTGGTTTTGATTTCATAGAATTTTCGTAATTATTTTAAATAAATTATTCTGCGTTTTATAAAAGTTCTCATTCTTTTTAGTTCGCTTAACCGAAAGGTTAATAACCTTTTAAAATTTCTTTAAAAAATGTAAAGTTATTTTTAATATAATGAATATGAAATGTTTCGTATAAACCACTGTTTAGTATATAAATATACTAAACAATAATTGAATGATTTGTGAAAAATCACCTCAAGTGCGCCATACAAATATTACTTCCTATTCTCTATCTAATTATGTACAAACAGATATAGAAAAACATACTTACCTGGCAGATCGCTTCAGATGAACACAGTTTTATTAGAAAACTTAAGAAGATATGATTTTTACAGTTTCTATTTTATCCTCCTTATCTATTGATGTTACATTTATTAGAAAATTGGTGACACAAGAAGAGTTCGTATTTATTTGAAATATTTATAATTTTTGAGGACTGGAGGATATTTATAAAATGACCTTAAAAAGCGTAAGAAGTTTTTAATATACATTAACATTCTTTTTACACATTTAGTTATTTACAGTGTTGCGGACTGTGGACGCATTTGCGCACCGGTGCGTGATTTTTTAAACGTATTCTATAAGTGACTTTAGGTAAACACTAACCAGCTAGCCTAGCTATGTAGTACTTATGTGTACTTTGTATTTTGACGAGGGAAGACTCGCTTGATTGGAAGACATGTTGATATTTATATATTACGTAGAGTTTTATATAAACAAATTCTTAGTAATTTTACTACTAACGAAAAATATGCGTTGAAAACTATCACTTTTTCTCGCAAGTATTTTATTAAATTATCAGCAGTTTAATTCTCCCTTACGTCACAATGGAATCGATACATAAACCTCATTGCGATACACTGGAGAAATGGAGCAGTTCTCAAACTGTGCGATGATGTAATCTAAACATTAACAAATGTTTTTTTTTCGTTAAACGTTCATCCAGAATTAGGAAGGTAATGATTTCTCTTCAATTGATTGTTTTTGTGTTTAATTCGTACAACTCCATTTATTATTTTTGAATATTTAACGTAATGTACCTATATCGGGCAGACGGGAAGGGCTTTCTCAACTAGATTCAAATAACATATACGATGTTATAAAAATGAAAGCACTTCAAAATTCACAGAACATCTCTTAGTGGATAATCACATCCGCTTGACAACAACGAGCCTAAACCTTTACATATAGAAATAAAGGGTCTTTAATTAAAATTACTTGAGCAATTAGAAATTAATTAATGAACGAATGATTCTAATATAACATTAATTCATATAGTAAGGAAAATTATGCATATTCATCATTTCAACAATATTATCACATTACATCACATTAAAATAAATCAATTACGAAAACATTATCATTTAAATACCGGGAAACTCATTTTAAATCTAAAAACCTCACAGAATAGAGAATTTTAATAATTTTCTAATTAAATCGGTTTTACCGATTATAAATCATTATTTTTAAAAACCCGTCCAAATTAGAATTGGGTGGGAGTAAATAAAATCATATAACTAAGTCGTCACAATGTGTATTATCCGAATTTTTAAAAACTCTGAAACAGCTGTCACAATAATAAAAACTAAAAATGCTTCCAGAACCTAATACTAACATTATTAAATTTGATTTATATTCAATTTAACAAAAAAAACTTTTGAAGACTCCTTAATACTTGTTGCACCTACACCACTCGTAACGTAGAACATTTTTTAAATTTATCTATAATAGTACCTACGTAATATATATTACAGTTGAGGTGACCCATAACGTTCCCACCCCGGTATAAGTAACTTATGGTTACTCCTTCATGCACGTCAAGGACTCTAATTTTTTAATTAAACTAATCTATAATTTTTAAAAGACTCTCTCCAGTGTTCCTGCACAGCTTTGGCATAGAATAAGATTAGTCACAAACGCACATCAAATTGGTTAGTACAGATACGGACGACGACCAAACATAGCCCTTAGCGGCTCACTCTGTCGATAACTGAACTAATCCAAGATGGGATGCTGCGGGAGTGCACAAACAAACCTATGAATAAACAAAACAGAAACACAAAAACAAATTATATCCAGAACAGACCGAAACCAGGGCAGTCCCTCCAGATCAGTGCAAAGCGACTTCCTGCTTCCGACACTTTTTCCAGTGAAGCATTGCACCAGTCACCCGGAGTATCTCTCAAGAAGAGTGTATCTGGGAGGTGGGGTGAACACCCGGAGACTCTAGGGATATAGAGGGAATCCCGATGACCGGGAGCGTTCCGCTAGGTTGAGGAGACGGCAATGCGTGCCCCGTTGAGAAGTGCACAAGGGTCCGACCGATGTCCGTTCTGCCATAAGTGGTATGTATCAAAAGCAAGAATACATACCAAATCAGTTCTTAACTTCGTTAACTACTGACATGTGAATATCAATCGTTATGTTTCTACTAACTTCGACATTCCAAACGGAGTTCCTTGAAAAGAAGCCTGAAACCTATTTTACAGTTGAATGTGAATGTGAAAACTTTTTGTTCCAACAATTAATAGTATTTCTTAAATCAGATCAAGTAAAACTTTTTGTGTTATTTAAAACCCTTTGAGAAGCATGTAGATAGGGAGATAATGCCTGGCTTCAATTCTTGTTACAGCATGAAAAAAATGCAATTGCGTAATGCGGAATTCTACCGATAGATGTCAGACAACACAGTTTGTAGCAACCGCTCGGATTGCGCCACGCTGGAATATATCCACGGTGAATATAGCCCTGTTACGTGATTTAAATGCAACGGAATTATTTAATGAACGACTTTTGAGTTATGGCATCAGAGGCGGACTGATAAAATTATTAAATAAATTAATTACAATTAATTTGTAAATGCCATTTTTTTAATATTAATATCAACATGTTTCGAAAGCGAAGCTGCAGGACATACAGAATACTAAAAAATAATAATATCAACTATAGACAAATGATAAACATAGAACATAATCATGACAAATTGAAAATCATGACATAGACAAATTATAAACATTAAAGTAGGTAAAAAATTAATCAAAAATGTTAATACAAAAAAAATTATAAAACATTCAATAACAAATTTAAAAAGAAATTATTTTTATTATGAACATAGACAAAATCAATAAAATAACAAGGCATAGAAATAAAATAATAATAGTTAATAATGTGAAATTAATTTCAAGATGCAGTTATTTAAAAAAATATATTAATTTTATTGACGTTTAACATTTTTTCTAATTTCTAAAATGTTATCAAATTTATCCAATTGCTAACCAGTTGTATTCGTATATACAAATTTTAAACATTTATTTAGGTCAAAAGAATGATTTTTTCCAAAATATGGTTGGCAAATTCAGAAAAATGATAATTACTTAACACCTTCGGTGCTCCTTAAGTCTGGTATTAAATCATTACAATTTTATTATTTGAGTTCTCCTAGCGATAAATTGTTTGATTCGAGTATATTGAACTGATGCCAAGGTATTGAACATTGATTTCTAAGGCATGCAAACTTACGTAACGTAAAATACGCCCGCACGCTATAAATAATGCTTCTAATTTTAATGAGCCTAGTCGTGTAAAATATTGTCAGTAAAACATAAAACCATAACGTTGTTTACATAACTTAAAAGCGGTGTAAACAAAGTTATGGTTTTATTTTTTAAATTATAATGTCACATCACCAAGTTACCGCTTCCTATGAAAATACCAAAATAATCCGTCGTTTATCATAACTCTTCATTACCCTGATAGCAATAAAATGCACGTGAAGATTTTTTCAAAGAAGACATATGATTTCTAAAATCTGACTACTGAACCCTCACACAAACCATTATGGTACACAGGTCTACGCTTCACTTGCGTAGAAATAGCATTACTAGTAAATATATTTTATCTATGTGTAGATCGATTACAAACTGATACGTCTTTTAAATGTTAGTTTTTAGAATTTTTCGTTTTATTTAAATATTACAAACTTATTTTTTTCATCCTGGTAGATGCTTCAAAGAAAATTGATCAACACTTTCCGTCGGTTAATTTTTAATTTAATTTCAATTGATTAATTGTAATTGATTTAGCAGTTCGACTGTGAAATAATTTTCCGGCCTCTGTGTTTGCTCCCTCTTACAACATGGGTCTCTTCAGGACCCGGGAGCGCTATTCTGGTTATTTTTAAGGAAGATACCTTATCTTTTTCCTTGGGCTCAAAGACTTCTAGATTAATTGCGGAATTCCAGTGAGAAAGAAAAAAGACAATAAATAGGTTGTTAAGATATTTTTTTAAAACACAAATTGATGAAGTATCTTCAAGTGACACGAGGTTTTCAACTAAAACTTTTAAAAACCATTACTTTATATTATATAACATAAATAAGTCTTTTAACGAAGAATTACGTTTTCTAAAAAGGTACCTACCTCACTAGATAGTAATGACATAATTATTCTGTTACTACTAATAAAAGTTTTTTTGCCGCCCGCATTTATATTTTCATATATAATTTTAAAGCCTAATAGCTAATAATGTTAAAAGTTGATAATAGCCTAGTTGGTAATTTACTCAAAATTTAGTTTTTCTCGTGTTAAAACTAGGCAAATATTTTTTTTTTTTAATGAATTTCATTTGCTGAATGACAACTGACAGCTGTCATCCGTGAGAACCAGAACCGCAGTTAAGCGAGAAGTCTTTAAGCCTATGGAAAAAGATAAGGAATCTTCCTTATGAAGAACGGGAATAGGCCTCCAGGTTCACTGCGTCGGAAATTATTTCCCCAAGGGCCTCCTCTGTGGAGATATGGTAAAAAATAATTATGAAAACTCCGTAATAGAAAATGTTAAAAGAAGGATTTTTTTATTGTGTTTCCTGATTTCATAAATCTGGCAAGTCCGCCCCGTGTATGCTATTGCTCCTTTATCAGGTGGTTGTGTAATCTCTCTTCATACGATAGTGCAGGCTGCAGCATACAATATAAATCCACTAAATTTTAATTGGAGATAGTAAAATGGCAACTTCATTTTGTAATGCCTGTGAATTGGAAAGCAACATTTACTGAATGCACTGAATTCAATACTAAATTTAAACTATTGCACTGAGAACACGCCTACGTTATTTATGAATCGCTACAAATAAAACCATTTGAATCTTAAATCTCTAATCGTATTTAACACTAAAATACTCACAGATTACAAGCTTAGCACAGCGAAACCTCTTCGGCGTAATTTCCAAAGAGATCATGAAAGTGGACAAGTTCAAAGTGCTGAACACATTGTTAAATAATGTCCACTTCACCTGTTCCTCGAGGGCGCA
>JAHDVE020010552.1:0-80684 GCA_022606495.2 Halesus radiatus | reverse complement strand
ATTTGATTGAAATTTAACAGATTTCCGGTTTTTCTGGTCGTTCAAGGAATTTTTTTCGAATTCTTGTAATGTTAACCTGAACCGATTTTATCATATTTTGATCGTTTTTTTTAGTTCTAATTTTATTACTTCGGTACCTACCTATCAAGTTAATAGAGAGATAAGATACTTTCAGCCGCCTAGTAGAAACCTCTATTCAGAATCGAAATGTTGCTAGAATTTAGGCACGTTAACTACGTTAACATCAATACCGACTGGTCCCCCATCACGACAAAAGCGATATTTTTCGCTTACTATGCACCTAAGGAGTACTATGCACCTAAGGAGTACTGTAGGAGTAGTATTAAGAATAAGCAGGAATGTATGTAATATGTTAAGAATGTATAAATAGAATGTAAAAGTAGCACTGTAGGATACCACTGAATGGAGTTATTTAATCATTTTTAAATTTATTTATAGTAAAGCGCACTTGAAGTGAAACAACACAAAACTGCGCTATATAAGTGCTTTGTTATTATTATTATTATTATTATTATTATTATTATTACTAATAATAATAATACTTGAACGATTTATATAGCGACGTTTTTTGAAAATTCATGTACTTTTAGAGTTATAACTGTTAGCTTACAGCCAAGATTTATTACTAGTGACTTACAACTAAGACTTATAATAACCTGCAACTACTAAGCTTTATAACATATATTCTAAAGTTTAAAAAATGTTAGGGATCTAATCATATTGTCTTTAAAATAAATTACATACATAATTTTAATAGTTTTTAAATAATTAAGAATTACTTTGTTTACACCAGTATTTTTAATATATAAATATCAAGACGTTTCGAAAGCGAAGTTTTCCTCATCAGAATGTACAGTATACACGTATCCTGTTTTTTTTGATTTTTTTTTTTTTTTAATTATAATGCCACAAAATAACTACAAATCTATTGAAAAAAATAATAGTTTATCATAGGTGGCAACTATGACTTATAGTTAACGATATACAACTAAGACTTATAACTAGTGACTTAAAATAACTACACATTTATGACTAAGTGGGTCAATTCATAATACTGCTGTAAAGTACAGTTTAAGTAAATATTTAGTTGAATTTAATATATCATATCTTCCTTTAACGTCTTCGACTCGTTTTAACGTCTGCAATAATCCCTTCGATTCGCTCCTAAGGGTTTAACTATAACAAATATACAAACATTAATTATGATTAACACCACCTTTTTTAAAAATACCTACCCTCAGCATTAAAGTAGTGACAAAGTTTCAGACCTCTGGAATATCAGTACAATTGCGTTACTCAAGCCCCAACAATCATGTCGTTAACGAGCTCTAATGGAAGAGTGTACATTTGATTCGGTTTAATGATCACATTAAATGGTCCAATTTAAACTGCGCTCCGCTACTGGAGGCATCAAAAATTAACATTGATCACTATAAGTTTTCATTGATTCCTTTAACAAGGAATGCAGGCCGCTTGTTTGGTTCGTTAGCTCATCTCTTCCTTCACAAGGATCTAATAAATTGCTGTTTGGAACAACCTACAATGTGGCAATTAAGATCGTTAAGTATAGCTACCTCATTGAATTAATTTTTATAGATTCTATAACAACAATGACATAATCATCGTTCCTTTAAATAGAAGTTGTGTTGTGTGCTGTGCTGACAGGCGATATTTCAATATTGTTCACGAGTGTTGGTAGTTACCTTCGTGGGAGTTCCAAGAAAATGACAATCCAACATCATTATAACTAATTTATGATTCAGCTTTTTTTAGTTGGTACAACAGAGCCAAGCACAGAAGCACATCACACACATGATTATTTTGGTAATGATGCAACAATATAGTCGCAGCCATTAGTTCAGTCCTCTGTCGGTATTCCAATAATAAAATAATGAGATGGTTTTTATAGAGCCGTGTTTATTAAAAATCACCTCAAGGGCACTGTACAAAAATATTACTTACCAGAGTTTATCTTATTTTTTAGGTACAGACAGATACAGAAACGTACTGACAGTCACTCCAGTTGAACACATTATACTATAACGTTTTGGCTACTGAAGATGTGATTTTGCACGCACAGGTTATAATTTTAGAAAACCGTAAATCGCATGATGTTGCAAATACTTTTTTTTTATTCTCATTTGTTATTGATATCACATTGATTAGAAGATTGGGGGCAAAAGAAGAATTGGTATTAATTTTTAATAACAATATTTATTCGAATTTAGGACTGGAGAACAGATTTTTTAAAATACCAAGAAAACCTAAAAAAAAATCTACTCGAGTAAAATTCTCGATAGTAATTATTTACATATAAAAATATTTACAGTTTTGTACTATGTCGCAGACTATGATCTAACTATTCTGTGCTTAAATGACTTTAGGTAGGTACTAACTGGCTATCTTCGCTTTGTAAATTGGGTTTGCAACTATACCATTCATGGATATGATTTTCAGAAGAGATGCATTGTAAGCTTAGCTCTGCATCATTTGGTATGTATTTTAAATCGTGTGGAAGCTTACTCTAGGATTTGACACGCCGAAAGCGCGCTCACCGAACTTAGTATCCGGTGTGCGCTTTGGTTCCTTCAATCTTCCGATAGGTGATGACGTTGCTGATCTCAGAGTTGACTGTCTTAAATTGAAATTTTCATTTTTTTTTTTTTTACATGAATACCGCACAAGAGTCCCAACTGCTCCCAACCGTCTGGAGCCAGTGAGACTATGGCATTCCCAATTGGGGAATGTTGTGAGACTGAAGGTATTGGGGAGGGAAGGAGAAGGGGAAGGGGAAGGTGGGGAAATACCTGGCTATTCAGATCTGGTCACCAAACACGGCTAAAAGCCATTTCAAGCAACGTTTAAATTCTGAATGGTGGTCTTTCACCAGGGCGATACTGAGAATATCTTCCACTCTGGAACGTGCGCAAATATACTATATATTATTTTTAAATTAATTAATTGTGAAACAACACAGATTAATTAAATAAAATTTACTTTCATTGGAATACTTAAAGAATTACGTACCTACTACGATCTCAATAGAGTGTTTTCACTGTTTTTTACTGTCGAAAAAATAAGGAATAAATTTTAATAAAGTTGGCATTTCGTTTTTGCGTTAACGAATATTTTTTCTATGCTATTTTTGATTTCCCGCCAAAACGACATGTTCATTTTTGTTCGTGCGTGTGACACTGTTGACGTCACGCCGACCATCGTTGGTAGATTCCCGGTGACAGCAGCTGTCTTACCAGCCAACAGCGTTTTCTAATAAATGGTTTATTTCTATAGCGCCGTTTTCGTGAGAAAACCACCTCAGGGGCGACATAATGACGCTGTAACCAGTTCGAACCGTTAAGTAATATGCGGTTTTAGATCGTTTTTAAAATCTATAATAATATAATTACACATTTCGAATACGATGAATCAGTTTTCAACGGTGTTTCTAATTTCGGTTGGAAGGTAGATAGGTACCTACCCGAATTTTTCATTCCTCAAATTTTATCACTAAAATTACTTCTGCGAAACCTGTAAACATTTAATGGTTTAACGTCTAGTTAATAATTATATACCACCTTATTAAATAAATTCTATAATATTATATTAGGATCTACTCTCAGGTACCTACTTCTCATTTTTAAAAAGTACCTAATTTACAAATGGTAGGTCTAAATATTATTTGATAATTTGCGTTAAATCAAGTTTTTTGCCAGAAACAAGCTCTGAAGGAAAATATCTATAAAATGATTAATAGGCTATTAGATGCCTAGATACAGTTTATAAAATAGGTTTTAATCATTAGGTACAATTCACAATTTTCAAAGTAGGTACTTATCTTTGGTTGGTAGGTTGAACCTAAGATGGTGATTTTTTTTGTTTTTAAAACTTTTTATTTCTTTGTTTTCGCCTCTTGACTAAAAATCAAGTGCCCTCGAAAAGATCTTTCACAATTCATTTTATTATCCTGAGTGATTGGAAGTTGGCCTAGGTAGGTTGATACCTATCCATTGGTAATACTAGTTTAAGCCTTACATTCAATTTTTCCATTTCTTGTCACCCCTGCAGATAAAAATATCAAAGCCTTTAAGTGGATACAATATATCAAACTTAAACATAACCTCTCGACATAGTTCATTCGAACGGCCGTAAATATTTTTTTAATCTTCACATTTCCAAAAATCATTTCACCCCGTGCGATAATATTTACGTCATTATTCGTTTCCAGCACCTCTAAGCATTAGATATCAGGTGATAAGAATTCATCTTACATCCACCACTTAACATAAATCCCCAACTTAAACTCCTTTGCCTTTATAAGAATATTTTCCGTTCATCCTTCGTGGGGCGGGCTAGGGGTGCAGTTCCCACCCCCATCCCTTCTCCCGACCTGTGGACCAATGGGAGAGGAGGGGCGCCACGGGGCGGGACCCGTCACGGGAAGAATGATTGTTTTGAGAAACGGCAGCGAGCTGTAAGCACGTCTGCTGGCCGAGATTCAATACGGATATTATTTTTTAGAAATATTTTTTAATATTTGATGATCATTGAGAAGTGTTTAGGTAACATTCCCAACTACTTACTATTGTGTTATAAAAAAAGTTTAATTTTTAGCAAATTTTTACTGTGCCATTATTGTGAAATAACCTCGGTCGATTTTATTTTAAAGTACTCGCAGTAGGAACACATCTGTTGTACTAATAACGAAGCTTTATAAAATAATCATTTTCGATTGCTTTTAGATATCTTTAGATAGTTTTAGATATTTGTGCAGTGCACACTAGAGAAATAATACAAGTAATTTTAATAAATAATAATTAAAATTTAAGTTACCTACCACCGTTGAAAATATTTGATTTATTTATATTGGTAATATTGGAACACTTAATTAGTCTCTTTTTTGATTTAAAAAATCCGTTATTGAATTCAATCAGGAAAATTAATGATGCTGTTATGAAAAATCACAAAAAAATCGCTATTCAATAATTAGAAAAATAATAACATGTAATCATGTTAAATACTTTTGAAACCTTTCCAATAATTTGCAGTCGAAAATTTTATTGTTTTTTTTTTGTTATCCTTGTTTCTTATTTGTCATTAAGTGATGAAATATTTGAAGTTAATGTCTCTAAACTACATGTTATTCATACAAATAGAACGGCGTCATTTGCGCCTCACACTTTATAATCACTCGCCTTTCTCCTTATAAGTACTAAGTATTAAATTAGTTTAGTATGTTGACCTGGTTCTCAATTTTTTGTAAATGATGACTTATATTTGTTGATAAGTATAAACGTAAGTAGGTCCTTAAGAATTGAGGCGATTTACTAATTTATTGAGCGTTATTTTTATAAAACAAAATTTAAGGTTAATCATCGTGGTAACTTAAATATATTTACAACTAACGAAGAAATGATATGAGTCAGTAACAAATAAGTACTAATAAATAGGTTTTTATTGTTTTCGCTGCATAAAAAAAATGTTTGGAATACAATTACAATTATTTTTAGACGCTCAGTACATACTTAGTACGAATAATAATTATTCATATTCCAACGGAAATTGAATACATGATCATGATACTAATATTTAAAAGTCATCTCACAACCTCTGTGCAGCACGGTGCTTCAAAAGTAGGATTGTTTTATGGTACTGTTTAATGTTTTTTTTTATTTTTGATTTATGACAATAATCACGTAGGAAGACACTATATACATTTATAAAGGATTTATGCCACACGATTGTAACAATGCACTGTGTCCTCTCGCCTATGTGTTCAGGATTCATGATTTAAAAAAATTTGCGTTCATGGTTAACTTCATATGATACATAATGTAGATAGGTTACAAAACCACCGAACAATCTGTCTTCTATCCATAAACCATTATGATGGCATTTTAGATTATAATAACCCACAAAAAATCATTATTTAAATTAAATATTACGAGTATCTATAATACGTATGGCTAACTACAAACTTTCTAGTTAAATAACAAAGTTGAAAATAATGACATTACAAACATAAACACGTTATTGTCTCACACTATTTACACAAATACACCTACGTTTCCAGTAAATTCTTTATTTAAACACTGGTCATGGATGACAAAGATGGAATTCAAACAATCTATGGGTATGGATGAAACAGATATATGACCGGACGTCGTTATCGTACTTAAAGTTGCGTTGAATACTACATACTTCACCCCGAGTAAGTCGGGAAAAACTAGACAAAGGAACAAATATTCATTTATTTTAACTATAATGAGTTATCATTAACTCCTGGGAAAACAATATTATTATTATTATGGTAGATAGTATTGTAAGTATATTTTTATACAGTACGGAGGATCAAGTAAGTATAGAAATCTACACAGGTTAATGACATTCACAGTAATAAAACGTTTTATTTTCTTTCAAACCAGTAACTTTTACTCAAATCTTTTTTTTTCCAGTGTCTTTAACTCAGTATGCTATGATGTGAAGACGTACAATCATCATTGCAATCTGTCGACGTAGTCGTGGTTCAGTGTTATTTATTATGCGATCACAGCGTAACTTAAATATTTTTAGTAGTGTTTTTTTGCCATTATTAGTAAACGAATTTAATATAGGCACCTCGGTCTGATTGGAGATGATTTTCTTATTTTATTTTTAAAATAATTAAATTAATTAATATATTACAGATTGTGCGATTTACCCCATCTTTCCTTAATCGAAAAAAAAAAACGGATTCGGAACGCTGTCTGAGTATTTCCCAATGACATAATAGTGATGTTATTGGGAGTTAATTGTATTGCCTGTACTGTATAATGAAATGTTATTTCTTGTTTTATTAGTGTTATCACTTTCTCATCACAGAAGAGGACATTTGGCACTTAGTTGTACAATTCTGTTAGAGATAGCACATAACCTCACGCTACACATGACAGTTTAATAGTAAATAAAATTACGGCAATTACCGTATCTTTTGTTTGCCACTTTGTAAGCTCTACGTGTCTATTGTTTGTAACGTCATCGATTGTAAAAACCAAATTAGGAATTAGGTACATCTAATTTGACCTGGACAGAGGAAGCACAAAAACAATGATACTAAAATAGTTTTTACCATATACCGGTTCCTAAATATTAGCCAATGCTAGTCTTTCCTTGTAAACATGAAATGCCCCCCATTTTCTTCTTTTAAATATTATTATCTTAATTTCTTTATATACCCACTATTGCACTATAATTAAGTAGTCTGTTATTTAAAATCAACGGTATAAATATTCCATAAACATTTATTACATGTCGCAGTTAACTACATGCATAAGAATATAGTACAAATAATTTAAAAAAGTAAATATTAAATTTGGCATTAGGTCGTACAATGACAACAGAGAGTATATAAAGATTAAAAAGTCATGAAGGATATAAAAGTAAAAGACATGCGTACATATAAAACACATACTAAACTTGAGTTTAATTAATATTGATTGAAAAGATATTGTGCCGATCTAAGTCACTAAACTCCAAAATGTAGTAAACAAGATTTTTATTCCTTTGCTTAAAATAATATGTAAATCTAAGTTTTCAGTATTCTCATAAAGCAAACTGAGCACCAACAAAACATATCAAATTACAATAATTCGTTATTTGTAGCCACCGTCCTGAATGATTGCGATCAGAATTTAGTGGCAATTTGTTGGTTTAGTTAGTCGCCAAACAACAATTCTCGATGATGCCATAACCGTCACATGTCTGATAAACGTCACTCATCCCTGTCAAACAAAGCGTTAAATAAATTATCGAAAAGCTCTAAAGTTCATTGTGAGCTTAACGTGAAACCGCTTCATTACCACTCAAAGGTGCAATAAACAGAACAAATTCATACGGGGGGAGGTAAAAGGTAGAATTTACTAGTTACTAGTTTGCTTGGGGTAGGTTTAGATCACCTTTTGCGCAACCTTGGTGCCATGTTACTGCTTCGGCAAAAGCTTTGTTCCCAAGCTTTAGAACTTTTAAACAATAAATCCTGGATTATGACGAAAATGTAGGGTTATTATTGAGAGCCTTACCTGAGTTGCTTATTGCACAATGCGCTGTATCCTTATTGTAACCACAATGCCGTTTTCGGGTTATAAATCTTACCGCCGTGTATGCGGTGTCTGCAGATATCTGCTCGGTGTGTTTTTTTTTCATTTTTGATTTTCGCAAAAGGTTTACCTTAGTGAAGTTATAAATTTCGGCTGTCTCGTCTTTGAGAAATCGCATCGTAAAATTAGTCACGGGGAGGGAATGATTCTCCCTGTCTAATCGAATCTCAAAATGGATGCGCCTAGAAGCAATTTAATTTAAATAATCATTTATATATCCTGAGTTTTTTCGAAAAACAAATATTAAAAAAAAAAAACGGCCATAGGTGACCATTTTACTTAACATTTTTATTTATAATCATTGAAGAAGATAATATTAACAAATCCTAAATGAAACACGAAACCGAAAAAAACTCAGAAAATAAAAATGTATCAGTCGCTTCTGGGAATCGAACTCAGGACCTCTGTCTAACCGGGACAACTGCTCTACTGACTGAGCTAATAGGACCAGATCACTTTACGCCATCTTCATAAATATCATATCTCAAATTCAAGACTTGTCAACATTATCGTCCATTTTTTAAATCCCATATTATTGGCAGCTATCTTTATGATGATAACAAAGTTCTTCCCGAACTCAATTGGAATCTAGATAGTGTCTCAGATATACCTAACCGATTTTTATTTATATGAGACATCTATTGACTTTTCTAAAAGTCCATATTTGCTTCTTCCTACAATTGCTTTGAAAATTATGCATTTTTTTACATACAATAAAAATTGAATAATTTTCTAGTTTTGCGGAAAAAAAATACTAGGAAAAAAAGTTCTGGAAAAATCGATATCCATACAAAAAGTCTTCATGCCCCTTGCAGATAAATTGGTAGAAAGAAAGTCCTTTTGCATTGTAAATAAATGCTCTCACATATCGAGTTATTACCTTAGCAATGAATATTTTTTATGAAAGCCTCACAAAATCATTTAATCTTACATAAACCTCATTCTCTGAAACCAATCCCCATCCATCTCATCCCCCTCCCTTGTTTCCTAACTGCTTGTGTTTGCAGCAAAAATTCCCATAAGGTATTTGTATCAACTTCAGATTTTTTGTGTTTGTGAATTATCTATTCGTAAATCTACTTTGGAGGACTGCTCCCATTCCCAAATCTTGCCCATTCCGGTCTCATACATGTAATTTATATACCTCACAACAAAGAACTATTTGCCGTATACAACTCTATTATAATGGCCGCCGAAACGTATAATTTTCGTAGTGAATTTTCAAAAGTAAATCAAGCCAGCAGGTGGTCCCTCGTATAACTAATAAAGACGTCACCTTAAACAATATTCTGGGGAGTTAACCTTTCGTTTTTATAATAAAAGTTATTTCTTATTGCCTGAACGCCATGAATAAATTAGCCCGAACGAAAAACGGACTCGCATTATTTTTTAAACCAGATTTGGGTATCTACCTCAAATACCGAACTATATTTCACGGAAATTATTCATAGCTCCACTTCACTCGTAAATCGCACAAAATAAAAGTAAGGCTTTTATGATCATTTTTTAAAAGCTTTCCGAATTCTTTTCCCGGTGATTGATCTTCGAAGAGCTACTTGAAAGAGCTGATATTCGTAAATAAATTGAATTTATAGGAAACTGAAGGCTTTTTAACGGTTTTTAACTATTTTCAAAATTATAAAGATGGTAATGGAAGAAAGTAAAAAAAAAATCGGAAGAAAAGCATTGAAGCTGCAAAAACTCATGATTTTAAGAAATTTGTACAGCTTTTTGACCTTACTTTCTATATCGACGGTCAGTAATTTTTTTTCGTCATTTAATTTCCACCATAAGCAGTAGAGCTTTGAAATATGTTTTTGACTTGCAAATAAGACTCGACACTATTTTTATTATTTTGTTTCATGCACTGCAATAATTACTGAGGAGTAAATATGGTTCTATAAAAATAAAGGATGTTAAGATTCGGACAAAGCTCTCGAGCGTTTGAGAGTGAATAAAGGAGTGTATGGAGAATATATAGAAGAGTCGTAAATGGTCGAGGAAGAAATGGCACGATAAAGCGAATAAAAAAATTGAAAAGAACGAAAATCGTATTAGTAACAGGAATAATAGAGTGTTTTATTCTACTCAATCGTGCACTAAATTAATGAAGTACATGGCTGTGTTATTGTTCCTCGTACATTCAACCTTTTACCAAAATAAATTCAAACGACAAATAAATAATCTTTCTAAGTAAAGAAGTAAAATTATGGCTGAATGATCTAAATGTTGATGCATTACTTCTATAAAATCCTTGTTATTTCTTTCTACTTACTTTAACTATAACTTTAACATCTTATAACTGTAATCAAAAAAATATTTTTACTTATACTATAAATCTAAAATTTCCATTAATTATTGTACTTTTTGCTGCTACTATACTTAAAATAATGAAGATTCTAGTACTCTTATTTACTTAAATTACTCATATTACTCACGCACAGGCAGCGCTTATATGGGTTCCTATTTTTTACTATTATAATTTAAACAATCACGCATGTAAAAAAATTGTACATAATTTATGTTAAAAACTGTGGGAACAATTTTTTTTTTAAATAAAATTCTTCAGTCTGGCTATGTCAAGAGTCAGAATAAGAGAAAGGTATGTTTAAGACAATGTATGAATGTGAAAGAAGCCATGAGTGTGTACCAAGACCGAATTGTTTGACAGTCCATCCTCTCTGCCTACCCCAGCGCGGTAAAGGCGTGATTGTTAGTTATTTAATTACGCATAAAGAAACTTATTATGTAATTTGAACGAAAGTATATGAAGGTATATAAAAGTTTGATTGTGACAAAATACTTTTATATGAACTGAAATGGTTTCTAAATTATTTTATGCGCCGTAAGCGTTATTTAAAGCTGGGATAATATCCAGTCTCGTCGTTAAAACTGACAAGGAATAACTCAAACAGAACTCAATTTAGCGTAAAAAGAAACTCCCATTTTCTAGAAAATTCCCTCCACCTCGTTTTCTGAGCTGCAGTCAAATGCTTGGCTGAAAGGTGCTCTACAAATATTTGTACGGTAGACAATTAATTAGAAAAAAAAATCCATTTGAAGTACCTTCTGGCTAATAATAACCTCTTACGTTTTAATGGTTTTATGTACACCATATTCATACGCATCAATAATCTATTCGGGTTCCAATTCATATTCCTAAAAGAAAGCTGCAGGAAAAATGTATGAAACGTGTTAATTTTAACATTTATTTATTCATAAATTAAAAAAAAAAACATTTGCCACACATCTCACTATTAAAGTTCTGTGTTAAAATGACCGACGTTACAATTTTAGTGAAACGATATGTTATATATATGTATACATTTTTTTTAAATAACACCAACGTTATTCAAACTATAAACAACTATAAAATTTACAGTAAATCTTTAAGTTGGGCTGTACATTTATATATTACAACAACAATAAATTAATTTTAACCCAAATAACTATCATAATTAGCCATAATCATAGGATGACCATATTTTTTAAGAAGTAGTGAGTAAATAATAATAGTTAAATAATAATAAGTAAATAGTAATAAGTTATCAATAACACATTAATAAAAATAAATAAATAATAATAAGTAAATAGTAATAAGTTATCAATAATAAATTAATAAAAATAAGTAAATATTAATGAGTAAATAAAAATAAATTTATAATAAAAATTAAATATTAATAAGAAAATAATAATAAGTAATAAACATATAATAATAAATATGTAATAATAATAAGTAAACATTAATAAGTAAATAGTAATAAGTAAGTAATAATAAGTAAATAATGATAATATCGAGCACACATAAGGTTTCAACACTGATAAGGGATAATATGGATAGAGCTAATTCATCAAGTCTTTTAAAACTATATAACCCAATTTCGTCTAATTATTACTTGAAATTATGGGAGTTAAAAGCGCGATTTTGTTTTAATTTGGCGAATCATCATAGGGAAATCGACTCTCCATATTACTCTTTCAATATATAATATTGCGAAATGAAAACAGTTACACCGAGCGATAAGTTTCCTGGTAATATATTAAGGTGTCAAAATTTCGAAAAATTATTTAATTTTACCAACTAACTAACCATCACGCCGTTTCTCCGCAGATGTAGGCAGAGAGGATGGATGTTGGCATACACTTCTTGCTTAATTCATATTCATACTCGTACATTCTCTTCTATTATTCTGATTTCTGACATGGCCCGACTCAAAGTATTTGATTCACTTGATCGTACCATGTATTCTTCGGTCATACCCGGCTTATTCTTCCATTCACATTCGCGTCATATATTCTCTTTACATTCCCTTCTTCGTTCATTTGCTCTACACGCCCAAACCATCTAAGCGTCCCTTTCTTAATTTTACTAATTACGCCTACATCAGCCTTGTATCCTTTACGAATCTCGATATTTTTTACATTTTTTTACAACACCTTAGTTTAATTTTAGAGAAAGATGTAGTCGAATTTATTGGTTAGTTTAAAAAAAATACATTTTGGTTATTTTCTCAAAAACATATCGATGCTTTTTTTTAACTTAAAGCGGAGTGTTCTTCTGAGAGCATTCCCCTGTTCAAGGCTCGCTGGAAGTCTATACTGTTATATCATAAGTTTGGTTTATTTTCCCCGGCTATGGACCATTATATTGCTGCGTATATCACCCCACCCCCTCCCACAGCCCTCTCCAACCCACCAACACGAGCCGAGTAAATGAGAAAAGCATTCATCGTGATATAAAGGGTTTTTCTTGTTAGATTGTATTATAACTTAGTGCGATATGCCTTTGTGAAGGCGTGAAAATCAAGTAATAAACTGGATTGCTATGCTCAGGCCCGTTTTCGCGATTTTCATTACGGAAAAATATATGAGTGTTAGCGCGTGTTTTTATGGGCCGAAAAAAGTAAAGAGGGATGCCTTAAAAATTATACAACGGGCCTCGAGGACTCATCTTCAGAATAAAAAAGTAGGTTTCTAGGCACCTTGTTGAAATAAATATTCCTAACTAGTTTTAAATTATTCATCTTCATCTTCATTGAATAAGAAAAGAATGTTTGAATTATTTCTTCATCAACTGATGTAAAATTACTTTGTGCTCACATTGAACGTATTGACTTTTATACATGAAATCAGAAACAACTTGTTAGCAATATATTTCTCCAATATTTACAACATGGATATTCACAGATAGAAAACAAGAATTATGCTACCTAAAAAGAACAAACCCAATACCCAAAATAGTATATTTTATAAAGGGATGAAATGCTATAATACTCTGCCGGACCCAATCAAAATAGCACCAATTAATAAATTTAAAATAGATTGTAAAAACCACGTTAAGTTAAGCAAGAAAAAATTAATTATTTTTTAAATTAACATTATCTATACGTAATAGTATAAGAATTATAATTAGTTATATTGTAAACTTCAATGTAGAAATAACTAAAATAAAATAAATAAAAATAAAATGAATCAAGTAAATTATAAATATTTTTTGTAAACCAATATTTAATACATAAATATCAACATATCTTAAATTAATCGGGGTTATTTAAATTATTTTGTAACCATTATACCTTTTTTTATATAGGAAAGACTTCAAGAAATTTCAATATTAGAGTTAAGGAGCACCTCAGGTGTTTAAATAATCATTATTATTCTGAATTTGCCAACCTATTCTGGAAACAAATCAATATTTTGGAAATACATTCATAATTTTAGTTTTTATTTGTCAATTATTTTTACGGTTTTAATTAATTACTTACCTACTTCCACCTATTGTTGTTAATTTTTGTTCATGTTTGTAAAATGTTTATTCTTACCTCGTCATTATTTCTTAGTATACCTACTGTGTATCCTGATGAAAGAAGCTTCGCTTCCGAAACATGTTGATATTTACATATTAAATATTGGTTTACACAAATAATTTCGTATTAATGTGATTTTAATTATTTACTTAGGCACAGAGAAATCATGTCATTGGCTTCTCATAGATCGATGAGTCATAATAATAAATTAGTAGGTACTATATAATATTTATTTTACACTGATTTTATGAAAAAGTTCCCAAAGGCCATTTTACAATTGGACAAACTAACCAAAAATATTCTTAGAACTAAGAAAATAAATGCACTACTTTTGAATTCACCACTTTATTAATATACACATATCAACATGTTTCAAAAGCGATGATTTCTTCATCAGATATATATATAGAACACTGTTAATAACCTTAACATCTACCAACTCGAATCTTATGATTTATAACATACCACTAATGTAATGACTAAAACGCCTATGTGTATTAAAATGAAACTAATCAATACATACACCACATTTTACACTTACACGTGTACTTTTTAGTACAGGTTCTCCTAATGAGGTATTACAAAATATATAATTTTCGTTTCATCACGTTCTCAAACCTGAAGAGATTTTTTGAAAAAAAAATGAAACTTTTTGTAAAATTTCAGCTAAACCTTGAGTAATTTTTATTTTTTTATTTTCGGTCAGTTAAAAAATTCTAGCAATAAATTCGTAAAGAAAACACATTAATATTTCAAAAAAATACCAACTCTCCTTTTGTTACTAACCTTCTATAAAAAAAAATCAACGAAAAATAATATATAAATGGTAACTGCGATATCATGCAATGTGCAATGTTTTCTAATATTGGGTCAACGTGCAAAATCATATATTCTCAAGATAAAACATTATAATATAAGGGGTTAATCTGGAGTGATAAAGTATGTTTCTGTATCTGTTTGTACATTATAAGATCATCCCTGAACAGAAATATTTGTACATATTTTTGTTATACAAATTATCCAATTATTATTTTAGATTAAAAAAAATGGTAATGATACTGTATAATGTAAATATATATATAAATATTATATAACAAACATAACTCGTTTTTAAAATCAAGACTAATTTTTATTCTTTTTCTTTCAGCTTCCTGAGACTTATCTTTCATAAATTGGGTAAGCACACAAATTCCTAACATTATTTATAAGACGACATAAGGCAACCCAACGCTTTTATAGAAACGTTTATTAATTGTCTCTACAAAACGTATATTTACGGAATGATTCGACATTTAGGATTATAAAATATAATTCGAAAATAAGTATTTATCTTCCTGCATAAATATCTATTACGTTAACGTTACGTTCTTTACTATGCAAACATAACAGTAAATTGTGCTTAGTAATACGATATATCGAGTGTTTACGTTGCGTACTGAAATGGTACCAAACTAATATAGATGACTTGTTTTAAATTGCAGTTGTAAAAATAAATGGATCATTTGAGTTGGAATCTATCGCTTGTGCAGTATCGTTAAATTGTACGGTTCAGTGAAGGGAAACAATGTCCATATTTCAAGCTTATTTCGGGTCGGTCAAAAATACTCGCAACGATTTTCAATCATTCAGTACCCTTGCTGTTTTCATAAGTTCGCCAAATAGTTACTCGATAACAAGGTCTAGGTCTATAAGTCATTAATAATAATATCTTCAAAATAGTCGTGAATTCATACGCAGGTACCTATTTTGTAAAGTAGTTACTATTTTGTAGAAAAAAAATCATGTTGTTTCTAACTTGAAACCGTTGTTTCAAGTAGGAATTCCATTGTAAAATTGAGATTTACTAGGTAATATCATGAATTTGTGTTTTCGAAAAACTACAAAGATCTTCCTTAAAAAAAAATTCATTCTGGTGGAAAACACATTCTCAAAAAAAATTGTCAAAGGCCAGTATCAAAAAAAAAAACACTTTCAGGTTGCTAACTTAAGAAATACTACGAATGATTTATCCATATATTCCATATGGGTAATTAGTAAAATGTATCTTTTTATTTATTTTTTATTATCTGTATGTAATCTTTTAAATTCTTTATGAAAGACGTACTGGAATTTTAGGTAAAGCATTAAGAATTGATTTAACTGGTTTTTAAACTGCACCTATTTTAAGATATTTTGGGATTTATTTCGTATAATTTTAGATTTATAGTTTGAGAATTTTTATCTTTTGATGCATAATACACTTTTCTAACTAACCGTATAGAATTTAAAGATAAATTATTTGTGGTAGTACTTAAGTTAGCAACCTGCAAACTGATGTTTAGAGCCATTTTTTAGTGCTGTCCCTTAAACTATCTTTGAAATATAAAACTGTGAAATATTTTTAAGGAATATGATACGAATGTAGATTACCTATTTAAATATCAAAATAACAGTGGCGTGCATTGTGTTATATAAGAGCTAGGTTGTATATAGTTTTTCAAGTTGGTATGAATTTTGCATTGAATATTTTATTGGCAATTTTATTAATATCTTCTGCTGAATGTTGTGGCCAGGTGAATAAATAAATATAAGTCCCTTAATAAATTCAGGGAATAATTTATGGATTTTTTCCGTTTTCTTGATTGCAAAATTATATGGTGCGTTTTTCTTAGGGTAGGCACAGCTTTTCAGCCTTTATGGACTGCACGGCACTGTAAAATACATGAATAAAAATGGTTCCTTTGATACAGAATATGGTTCCAATGGAATATATCCCTGTTTAGATATTGAAATTCATCAAACACCATGATCCAACAAAACACATTTCCCCAATCCACGGAGATACCAGGGGAAGACATTTCCTTCCGGCATTATGCGGACATTTGCGTTTCGGATCTCATTTAGGGTGTTCCATCCTATGTGTCCGAGAACGGATAATGTCCGGACGCCGGACGCGGTGGTATATATCCGATCATACATGGAAAACTACATATGTAAATTCACTCCATAAACTGAATATATTGACTGAAAATTATACCGAGTGGCCATTTTATGCGACATTTATAAGGGTGTTGAATAATATTTTATTTTTTATTGGATATCATTATATTATCTATGCCACTGCAACCCTTTATGTGAAAGACCTACCTTCTTCACACCCTCTACTGGGTGGTTGCAAAGTTTTTGCATAAGCTGGTATTGGAGACCATCCTTACCCAGGGTTTAAATTGGGAATGCTTCATAATTATCGCGCTATATTGATTTAGGAATAGATTTTTTTAAATTTCTACTGTTTGATTTTATCCGCGTAGGTACTATATTACATTTCCGAGCTTTAGGACAAAATACATCTCATTCCATAAGACCCGGGTAGATACCTACTTACCGAAATAGCATATTATTATTTTTTAATAATTTTTAGAAATGTTTAGATAACTCTCGTAATTTATTATAGTTAAAATTTGTGTTCCGGGTGTAAGTGTTATTATAGGGTGGATTTAAATAAAAATAAAAGAATAGGGGTCAGTTCTACGCTAGTGAGAAGTTTTTTTCTCCCAATATTTGCAAGCTTCCTAATGGTAGTTGATGTTTTCATACTCCGTAGCTACTTAAGGTAATAGAGTGGGCTATTATCCTTTGTCTTTTCTATTTTTTGGTATCCGGTAGCTGTTGAAGAAGGTTCTATGATAAATCAACAACTGAATGAATCGCCACACTTTTTAAAAGTCATTAAAAGCACGATAAAAAACTAGCCCGAAAACCTAATCTAACCTAACCTAATTAATATTTTTTATTATTTAAAAAATTATTGTTTACGTTAGGTTTTTGAGTCAGTTTTTTTCTTCGTTTTTTTTTTAAAGTATGCGATCCATACGCGTATTTTCATCCGGTCACCGTAGGAGAAAATTAATATACTTGTGTTCTAATATTTTCGTATCTACTTTTAAAATATCATTCTTTCAAATCATTTTTTTTTAATCATTAAAATGGCGCTGATTTTCCAAATATTCCAATTCTCCGCGTGTGCTTGCTCAAAAGTAAACATCTCTAATGAGTTTTGTTGGCTCATAGGGCCTTAGGTAATCCTCAAAGCCTGCGGCCATACAGTATTATCTCGATTGCGCGTTGAACTACCATAACCTATCAGCTCAAGTGGCCATGAACAGGGCAGAATGGCCCGAAATGAAGGAGAGGCAGTGACCTTATTTTTCCCAAAAGGACTTATCACCCCCAGATCTGAAAGGGTGGGCTAGAACGGGAGAGGACAGGGAAGAAGGGGAGAGGGTTTTATTTACACAGGAACCTTAAAAGCATTTTAAAATTATGCTTAAAGCTACATTCGCGCTTTTATGGGCCATTCAGGGTGATTCTTTTGGGGATTTTCGCAAGCTTTGGGGATACGGTTACAGAGCTATCAATGTACGGCGGTGCTTATAGCACACAAAGCTAAATTTAAACTTTCAGCTACCTTTGGTGGCTGTTTTCACGTTTCTCTTTTTACTTTGTCATGGATTGGTAGGACGCACGACGAAATCTTAAAAGAGAACCATAAGAAAAAATGTTTTAACGATTTTTTAATATCTACGATTTATTGTTTTTTTTTTAACAAACCTAATTATTTTCAATGAAAATGTATTTGTCTTAAAATACACAAGATAATTATGGTTTTATGTAACAGTTTTTGGATGTAATATAAGAATAATATAAGAATAGGAAGTAATATTTGTACAGCGCCCTTGAGGCGATTTTCCACAAAAACGGCGTTATAAAAATCATCCGATTATTATTATTATTAAATAAATAAATGCCATTTTTTTTGCTTTTATGAAGATCTTTTGTTCATATTTTTCACCTAGAATAACGTATCGATCAGATATTTGATTTTGATATAATCTGTAGTGACAACTTTTACATAAAATTACTTGATTTACCTAATGTTCTAAGAATTCTTGTACAGATTAATTCATCATTTAGATAATGTAACAGAACGTAGATACCAACCATCATGTAAATTATTATTATTATTTCTAATTTTGAAACTGTCAATTCATGGTGGAATTTTATATTAAAATGGATTTTTTAAATATTTTTTTTAATAAAAAACCTCTGTAGGATTATTATTATTATTAATTTAGAGGGAGGATTCTAACAGTCTAAGTACACTTACCCCAAAACAAGATTCAATAAATTCCATCATTCAGTTCTATCCCCCGAAACACAATACTTTAAAAATCTGAATTAAACAGACAGATTGATGTGTATGCAGATAAAAGTTTGCGCGCCTAGCAGTAGCAGTAACTTTTATTTGGAATAAATCGACGACATTCGCAGGGTAATATTTCAGGCTATTTCCAATTCCCCGTAACGGAGCAACAAACGTAGGTATATGTACCGAATCGCAATATCCGACCGTAGGTAAATCAGGTCGCACTAAATTGTGCCCGGCCTTCATCCCGCTCTGAGTGCAATCAACATTCCCGGCAGAGGGGGATCGGGAAATTAGGCGTATTTAAATCATTAGAATTTTTTAAAATGTGAGTTTTTTTTCTTGTGTTACATTAGATCCAAACAATCGGCTTATAATATTTCTTTTCAGGGCATATTTCGACTTTGGAGATGCTAAGTGATGAGAATAAACCATTTATTGTACTGATTTCTTAGTTCTTCTTTACAGAACTCCACGACTTGTGCTATATAGAATTCCATACCATACCATATTGTATGAAATTCTAGTCTAACATTCTGGAAAAAAACTCAGACTAATGTCGAAGGTTTTTTTTATCTAATGAAAAAAATTGCGAACATCAATGAGCAATGAAAAGAGGAAAACTCCAATATGTTCTAACATCATGACGGGCAGAAGAAGCTAAAATAATGAACTTATGACTTATTTAATGTATAATGTATAATGATAGTGTCCAAAAAAAAAAAAATGTCATAGATTTAATATAGGAATAATGTAAGAATAGGAAGTAAGATTTGTAAAGCGCCCTTGAGGTGATTTTTCACAAAAACGGCGCTATAAAAATCATCCGAATATTATTATTTAAAACGGGCAAGAGAAAGAAAGACATTTCATAGCTTTGAATTTTAACTCAAAGTGCAAATTGTACTGATTAGTTCCTGACTGTAGTCTGATATGAGAGGTAACCAAACCAGAGGATTTTCATCTTTGGGTTAGTATTTCTCATAATTCGAAACATACAAGTGTAAACATTATAAAATACTTTCAGGGGTAGGTAGATTCCTTTGCTTTACGTGCAAGTGAAATATAAAATGTCGCTGGGTGTTAAAATTCAACGACATTAAAACATAAAATGCCATGTGAAATAAAAATTAGAAATCATTCTGTAGGTGCTAAAGGACAAACTTCACCATTGTCACTTACCACGTTTTTTTGTTTTTTAATTATGAGTTTTATGCTGGAAAAAATTACCAAAACAATTATAAATCATAAATGAAAAAAAAACACAATAAACAATTAATAATAATAATAAGAACCCACTTAATAACTAAATAAATAACACCCCCCCCCCCATATACACAAGTAGGTATATATTTTTATGGGGTTACAACTTTAACTTAACATTTTGTATATACAAAAGTAAATGTACGAGTATATTATAAAAATGATTGTTACAATAACTACAAATGAATTTTTACTCTGAATCAATTACATATTTTTTTACTTCGATAAATTTGAATAAATAATTGACTGACAAACAATGGAGAAATACATTATTTTTTAAATAAAATTATTTAAAAAAAAAATATTTTTAAAAAATATTCCAAATTCTATCCAACTAACTTTTTATACCAATACCTAAATAAAAAATGACGTGTTTTAAATAACACGGATAAATATGATATTTTAAATAAATCGAGAGTGTATTCTATAAGAGAAAGACTTCAAGAAATTTTAATAATAGAGTTTAAAATGCGTTTCGTTTCCTTGATTTTATTTGTAATAAAAATAGGAATAATTTAATGTTTTTTAATAATTTAATTTTTTTTAAAATTTTTTTATTAATTACTTACCCTCTTTCATTACTCATCGTTTTTGTTTATGTTTGTAATTTGTTTATTCTTACATTACTGTTTATTTCTATGTTTACTATTTATTTATTCTAGTCATTATTTTTAGTATACTGTTTATCCTGATGAGGGAATTTTGGTGAATATTTATATAAGAATACAAAAATAATAACGTAAGAATAGACAGATTACATCATATTTTTTTATTAAAGTTGACAAAAAAAATTGGAAAACGCTTTACAAAACCAATCCGTCCCTTCGCCACCCCGACTGCGCTGCTTAACCCTTCCCGGCCATGCTGGAACTATTGTCCATTGGTCGTTGGTAGCCCCAGCTGACATATGGTTATTTTCAGCGTCGAGGTTCCCGTTCAATTCCCAAACAAGGCGAATTCAATGAAAACAGATCCACATTTTACAATAATGGCCCCGGGCAATATGCAATGCATGCGGACTGCGAACTGCGGACTGTGGAAACGACTTACCTACATATTATTATTGCAATGGGAATCGCAACGTCTGCGCTGATACATATCAGAATTTAAATAATAATTCCAATATTAAAATGAAATCAAATACACGTTTTTTTTTTAAATACCGCTACTATCTAATAGTGTTTTAAACGCTGATAAACTATCTTGACACTTTTTCTGACTCAACAATACTCGCTCATCTTCTCTTCTCCCTTTCTTTGTCACTCTGCTTTGGTGCACACTTGGATATAATATTATTTAATAACTAATGACAATTGAGAATATTTGAACAACTGAAAATATTTCAAATGTTTACAAGTGCTATTATGTCTTGTCAAGTCGACATTAATTCCCAGCCAGGCAGATTGCCTGTTCTAAGGAACCAAATGCTCCAGTTACGCGTGTTGTAAAATTTAGAAATTATTATTATTCTTCAATTTATATGAATTAACAAAGACGCAGTCAGTTAAGTTAGGTAGAAGAAAATTTTCCAAATTTGTTAAAATTTGTAAATTTGTAATTTGTATGTTAATAATTAATTACTAGTAATGATACTACTATCGTGTTTTAATTATTAACGTAAAAAAATTATGTTCATCATAATTATAAGTATGGGCGTAACGATACAATAATGTTTATTTCTTTAAATGAATAATAATTACTTTGTTTAAAACCAATGTATTTAATATGTAAATAATTACATATTTCAGGTGCAAGGCTCTCCTATTCAGGATGAAAAATTTACATAATAAAATAAATGACAAGTATAGATAAATAGTAAGAAAATAGAACAATTAAAAAACAAATAAAGAAAAAATTAAATACATCATTTTTTTTAAATTTTGTTTGCGTTTTTAATTTGTTCTATTTTTTGTATTATTTGTTAATACTTGTCATTATTTTAAGTGGATTAATTGTTCACCCTGAAGAGGGAAGCTTTGCTCCTGAAGCATGTAGATATTTAATATAGTGGTTTTAAACAAAGTAAATATTAATGATAAATTAACTGTTATTAACATATTGATATTTATAAATTAAAAAAAGTGGTGTTTACAGAGCATTTTTATTAATTTATGAATAATGACGCCACAAAGTGAATACCAATCCTTTGAAGTAATTATTATTGATTTAAAAATATTTACATTGGAAAAAATATTTTCTCTTGAAGGTTTTATTAGTAATTAGAAAAAGAAATCCAAGCCTTAAATCGAATAGAGGCTTATCAGTAATTAAGAAAATAATTTAAGATAAAAAATATCGTTGCACATCTCTGCGCGGTCTAAAATATATAAGCCTTCAACCAGATAGAATTAAAGCATGCCTTGCCGGCCTCATTGCACTTTGACTACTGGGTCTATTCCAACGGCAACCGAATACAAACTGTTCCCAAACCAACTAACTAACCAACTCTACTCTTAAATATCCAAATCCCACGCTACATCCACAGGAACACCAATCGCCAAACTGCAACTGCATTTCTATAAGCGAACTCCATAAATTTAACAAAAACAACGGGTTGTCGTGAAATTTTATTTTGCGACATTGGTTTTTCATTTTTCCCACGATTGATAATACAGTGAATTATTTATGGTTGACAACTACAATTTCACTTTTTTTTAAAGAGTTTAGTTTTTCACTATACGTAGTATAATAGTTTAATATTTTTCAAAGCTTTCAGAAACAGTTAAATTAACTTTTAACAGAGTTGCCTTCTTGGTTTAGGGACAGTAAAAAGCAAACATATGCCGACTGATACTGATACATATTAATTGTGCTTTGGCCTTATTACTATTACCATCTCATGGTTTATTTTGCTTGACTGAATTTATGTTACATTATTTGTGCAATTTAGGAAAAGATCTGAACTAGATTAAAAGCCCTAACCAAGGAAAGGAAAAGGAGCAAACATTTGGTCATAAAAAAATTACTAAAGTTACTTTTTGTACTTACTGAATAATATATATATAATATGTTATTATCTATTTGAGGCGTTCTCGTTGGGCTGCATCCAATAGTTTCGTCGTTGGCTTATAAAGCCGAGTCATACGTAAATCAATCTTTTCAATATTACTCAATACTACTACCTTTATTTTGTACTCAATTTTAAACGCATTTTTTTTCTCATGGCACCAACCTAATTGTTTACTCAATAATGTTTGTTTTTCTTATCTCTTTATAAGTACGTTCATAAGTATTTTTTCTGTCCTTTTTTCACATCTCTTTATACTTAATTATTTTCAACTTGGTAGTAGTAACAAATTTAAGTTAAATTAGTTTTTCATTTTTCGTATTTCTTGGCAATTAACTATGTAACAATTTCTAGACATTTCGATTTTAGAGTTTTATCTACTATGTACATTTGATATTTAATTCTATTACTTTACTACCGGTTTCGATACATCCGTGTCATTCAGTAGCGTTCTTAAAACTAACTTAAATTAAATAAGTACACAAATAATTAGACATTATTAGGTTAGGGTGGTGGGAGTGTTGATTTGAAAAAGGGGGGGGGGGGCAGTAGGGGGTGTGAAAATAATAAGGAAACATGGTTAACAACGGTGATGTACAGATTATACATAGCTTCAATAAAGAAAAAAACTAAGTTTAAACATTCAAATTTTAATACATATTTTAAAGTATGCGCCTTAAAAATAAATAGCACCCTGTAAATCACCTTTGTTAACCATGTTTCCTCTTTAGTTTTAAGGCCATCCACCGGCTAAAATTCCAATGAAATCACGCGCTCCTTATGCAGGTGGCGACAAGGTTGAAAGTCCCGCTTAACATCGGCCGCATGTTTCGATTTACTGAAAAAAAACCACCACCAAAATGCTTGTTTTATTCTATTCTGTAAAGCTCAGACATTAATATTGAAATGTTTTACGGTCATATTCTAAAAAAATTAATTTACCACAATCAACAATAGGACAACATCGGAAAAGGAGTTCGTAAGTACGAGAGTTTGCGCTTTTTTTAATGTCTGATACTTTTTCTAGGCTTATAAAAAGACACAACAAAAACTGAACGGTTATACGAAAGGTCAAGGTGTGTTTTATTTACAGTATTTAATTAAATCGTCTACGATATTTCTAGGCCATCAAATTCTCAAACCAAAACACATTATTTTGCATTACTTCCCATTGCATCGTCTTAAAAGTCAATAATATTAAAATGGATTTCTTCCACGAACGAACAATTCAATAAATCTAATTATTAAAACACCTTAAAAATGGATTTGCAATTATGCATATCAAAAGAAAATTCTATTGTAAAATACCCACAATTGTAATTGTTGTAATTTTCCCACAAAAACAATACTATAGAAATAATCCAAATATTATTATATGCATATACATTTTTTTAAAGCGTTTTCAAGATAGACAAATAGTGTTTATGAAATTCTAAAACTATTATTAATTTATTTTTATGTGTATTAATCAAATCTTACAGAATCAATAAACTCTTTCTGCTGAACAAATTATTTATTATTTATATTTTTCGTGTGGTTTGAGATCACATTAAATAAAACAAGCATATTGTCATAAACCACGAATGTATTGTATCATCTCGTATCACTCTATTTTTTCTACCTATATATAATCGACAACTCTGTATTATTCTTTAGTTATTATATTTGCCCTGCCGAAGCTTGCTCTAAGCAAAACTGGTTGGCGTAAAAATACAATAAATTCGTCGTATGGCAAAGTGTTTGTTTTATTAAATATTTATTATTGATTTAAAATGCTGTATCTACACCGTTATACCCATTGACAACTATTCTAAGGTTAGGTTTACCCAAAAATCATCATTAAAACAGCGCCAAAACTCCGATAGTGGAGGTTTAATCTCGGCCCATTAGGTATTAGGTACACTGTGGAAGTTCCACGGGGGATTAGGGGCGATATCGGCGGAGCGCAGCATCCGGCAGAGATGTGCCGCCGCGGCTTAGCCTCTTTGCCGGGAGATTTGCGCGAGAGCCTTATTTATCGGCGGGGAAATCCCGGAACAGCGGCAGATACTCCCACTCCTACATACGGATGTGCGTATGTAAAGTCATATTTCCGATGACAGTGGACATAATTCTAATATTTATAATAAGTAACCCGATTTTGTTTTTAAATTAATAATAATATAGCGACAAAGTACACACTTATCTAACCAACTGACTATCACGCAGTTTCCTCGCAAGGGTAGGCAGAGAGGGTGGACCACCAAAAAACTCGATTTTGGCATACACTCCTTGCTTTATCCGCATTCATACATCATCTCATACATTCTATTCTATTATTCCGACTGCTAAGATGGCACGACTCAAGAATTGATGCACTTGATCGTGCCATGTCTTTCTCGGATATCCCCGGCTTTTTATTCCATGCACATTCAAATCATAAATTCTCCTTACACTCCTGCATAGATACATACTAAAAATTCACATAACTTGACTATTTAAAAAAAAAATCAAAAAATATAGCGTCATTTCTGTACGTATTGTCAATTAAATTGATATATCAAAATACTATACCTTTATCGTAATAAACAATCGAGAAAATATGTGTAAATTTTGAAGTGCAATAGCTCACCGTTCGAATTTTTTTGCTCGCTGTAGAAAAAGAATCTCTCGCATTTTTAAACTAGTGTTCTCGACTCCCCGGATTATGGATTCATAAGAGGTAATATTGCGTTTCTTAAATTACATCCTCTCATTACGAACAAATACCTTCCTCTTTCAACAATACAATTTCCTTTAGTTTCAAATCTTTTCAATTCTGAAAATTCAAAATTTTCCGCACTCGCCTTTTCTTTTTCCGCATTCCTTGGTTAAACCCAACTATGAAAGATAAACAAATAAAATATGTGTGATGCCTCAACAGAAAAATGCTTTAAAATTTCATTCATTTATAGTCCACTGGGTTCACATTTTGGTTTTAACGGGTATAAATCTGGGGTATCGAGTCAGTGTTTGTACGGGAACTAAAACCTAGATTAACACCCCGTGTTTTAAGCTCCCGTCAAAGAGAAAGTATCCAGCCTTGGTTAAAATTAAACCGGGATTTAGTTGAAGTGCCCCGGCCACCATTCATATTCATGATTACAGTGATGGCATGGAGTGCTGAAATTAGTTTCGGTAATGGGCTTAAAAGCTTGTAAATAAAGTTGGTAACAGAAGATTTCATTTAAAATTCGCTTTATTAATCGAATTTTTTATGTTTAAGGGAAAGTTTTTTTTAGTGTCGTGTATGAAAATGTCCAAAAATGTTCGACAGGTGAAACACAAACAAAGAAGATCCTACGAGCAAAGATTCTCGAAAGTTTTTCAAAAATACGATCATCTGAAAGTAGAATTCCAAACGCGTCCATAAAATGAATTGTGTCCTCATCTGTAATTGGACTCACTATCATAACCCCATTAAAAATGCATTTCAATACTGTAATAATTATATGACATATTTTGTTGGAGAGAAAAAAAAAAAATTTAAAACGCCTTCAGGCAGGTAGTACTCATCTTCCAATTTACAGTGGATTGGGTAGTTTTTCTTAAAAAAGTTCAATTTTTGTAATTAAATTTTAAGAAATACCTGTATTATTCATATATTATAATAATATAAATAAAATATAATGAAATAATGTTATATAGGATTAACTAAGAATGTAACAGCATGTACCTGACAAATTAATTTTTTTTTTCATATAAACATTGTTAATAAATGTTTGTTTGTATTAATGACATATAAAATAGCTACTGCAATACAAGTGTGCAGGTGAAGTGTTTTTATATTGTGTCTTGTGCGTGTAAATTCGTATCTCCAAACTCAAATCTTTCCAATATAAGGTTTGAATCTGAAGTGACCTGCCAGGCAAGTATGTTTCTGTATTTGTTTGTATTTAATAAGATAAAGACTAGCAAGTTATATTTGTACAGCGCCTTTTTTGAAAACGGGAGCTTGTTATTCAAAACTCAAAATTTACAGTAAAGATTACAAAATATATATTTATCTATCTAAAATAAAAATAACACACGTAACAAACATAAAGCATAATTATTTTTCAAGAATCTTACTGAAAAATATTTCTAAAAATATATAAAAATAGAAACCTAAACGACAACAATAAATCGTACATATTATAAATAAAATGTCCTTTTTATCTAATACAAATAGCTTCTTTCAGCTAGCCAAGTTTTCAATATATTTATTAACTGTTTATTTTAATACAGTTTTTTTTTATTTTTTTTTATTTCAGCGAGTAACATATTTAAACGGCTAGAAATCATGTGATCTAAAGTTCTTTATCTTTATTTATTTGTATGCTTAGGAACCATTAATCCTTCATTAAAATTGGGACGTAAGTGTGCGCTAGTCTATTTGTATTATATATAGGATTATTAATGTGGTGAAATATAATTTTGCACCAGAGAATTGATCTTACTGAAAGAATTTTGAGACTCTGATAAAATATGGAATATTATGCCTTCGTTAAAGTAACGGATATTTTAATTGCTTCCTTTATATTGTTCTAAAAATATTTTCAGAATTTACTTCGAATGTCTTGACATGTTGATGTAGATATACCTACAGTATTTTACCTCCTTTTCTTCGGTTGCTAGTTGCCATCCACAGTAAGTTTCGATTAAAACAGGTATCGGAAGATTTACGTCACACGCATAATGGAAAAGATTTAAAAAGCCTACGTGCCGGATAAATAATATATCCGAATATCAAAGCGTTCCGCTCCGAATTGCCATTAGGCACTGAAAGTCGCTTAAAATGGCCATTTTCAGGGGATCACGTGCCGGGTTCTCCATCAGACACGTTCCGCAGTTACACTGAATCTTTCAGCGTGTACTATCTCACATTCCGGCGTCGTTCCCACTCTACATCTTTTGCTACGTTTTAATATCCACACAAGCAACGTCTACGACCCTCTACGACAGGGTTCTTCAAATCATTCGTCCCCTTTGCGAATGCCTACGTAGAGGTATGTCTTCTTAAGTAAAATTACATAGAACGTGGTTTTATATGAATGTTTCACGACGATGACAAGGGAATGAAAGCCTTCTGAAAGCAATTTTGATCTGATTTTTCTGGACACTACTTCACTATAATTGTAGGTAATTGTATTCGTGTGTATTTTTGTTCTCCAAAGTTAAGGTACTGTTCGGAATAAGTAAAATAATATTGTGAATCCCCTCAAAATCAATATTACATAATGTCAAATTCGACAGCATTTAAATGGGATTGGGTAATTGTAGGTAGGTACTTATCGTATTGTGTGATTTTATTTGGGAATTTAATATTGGAAACTACCAGTGGTACCAAAGGTAGTGCGTAGTCTTTTTAAAATTCCACTATGAATTGTGGATTGAATATTTTAAAATGCAATTTTATTATCTTCTTCTACTGATTGTTATGTCCAACTGAAAAAACGAGCGTACAAGTTCCTTACGAAATTCATCTATTTATATGAGTTTCCTGAGTTTCCACAATGAGTTTTTTAACTCTTGGGAATATAATGCATAATGTATTGTATGTTTTTTTAATACAAAAATATTAACAAAAAAAAATATTAAAAAAAAAAATCGTCTTCTGTAATTTATACTCACTCTTCATTTTTCTTAGAGTGGGCACAGCTTTCCAGCCTTTATGGACTGCACGTCACTAGAAACTATATATTTCAAGTACAGAATATGCAAAAATATCATATTCGTGTAAGAAGTTCCGTCACCACTATCATCATATCCATATCTACATAAATCTCGGTCGTATTTTTGCTGTAACGAGAAACTAATGATGTCAGTAATATTGTAAGGAAATGTATATAAAGTTATTCATTGATACGTAATATCAGACCGTATTTATGTTGCTGTAAAGTTATCAGCTAAAGCCGAATAGAAGTTCGGTTGTTTCCAAGCAAACACGGCTAGACTAGCGAAATGGATCTCGATTCCAGTGTTAAATATCCCTCCCTTACAACGGAGAGGTAGTGGCACTGGGTATAATCCTTTTCGCTAGAATGGCAATTTCAAACTTCCTTAGGGTCTACGGATAAGCGTTCTTTATGTCGTTAGATAAGTCGCAGCAATGGAACCGTTTCTATCCCACTTCGCCTACGAAGGAATACTCAGATAAGAAAGAGACAAACTACTGAAATTATTCCTTTCTTTTCGGTATCGGTACATAACTAAGTACTATACTACGATTCCCGAATAAAGAAGGTGCATTAAGAGGGCTATAATGTGTATTTAAATCGCTTTTACTGCCATAATTTTTGTTTCTAATTTAATTTTTTTTCACCGCCTGGTTCCTCTGTGCTCCGGGCATTTTTAATTAGGAAATGGGGGTCTGCGTTGTAAATTGTAAATTCGAGAGATTTATTTAAGGCCCGATCGTTCGCGGCTTAGTTTAATGTTGGCAAGGCTACTCACGTGCTCGTGGGTTTAATTTTGCTTAACATTTTTTTTATGCGGAATTGAAATCAAATTGAAACGGGAGGGAAAGGAATTTATGTTATCTTTTGATCTGGAAGGTTCAACTTGATTTTCATTCGGTTTGGGTGTAATTTGGGGTTCGGTCTAGTTTTAATGAGAATTAAAATAATTGATTCAGTAAGGTTTACGCATCGGCAAAAAAACAAATCTTACGTGAAACTGATGATTGCTAGAAAAATATATCTCATATTATTTAAACGTGTTAAATATACATACATAGTTGAACAAACTGTCATAAATACTGGGTAAAAGGGGAACAAGTATAGCACACATTCGATTGACTTCTGTTCAATCCAGTAAAAAATATATTGCACTAACTAAGCTCTTATTATATTGAGTGTATTTTTGTACCCATACTAAAATGTATTTTTTATTCAATAGTCATCTTGAAACCTCAAAGATTATTTTAGGGAACGAAAACATTTCAGTAGGTACATAATTTACCTACTGAAATGTTGTTTTTATATTCAGGTACTATTTTTACGTCGCATGACATAAGTGTTACTAAGGAGATTTACTAAAAATTGCCCATCTGCATATAAGAAGCTTTTCTCAAAACCTTTCCAAAAATTCTAATTATATTTGTACCGCCTCCAACCTCTTAAAGACCTTTTTCTTGATAATCTCAAAAAAGTAAAGATACACAATTTAAATTTCGTTCCGTTATTTTGGCTGAGGCATAAAATGAATTTATAAAGGCAATATGGATAAATCAAATTTATATTTCAAGCACCTTATTTCAAGCGAGGAAGCGCTCGCCTCCAGTGGGTGGGTTGGAGGGTGGAGGAGAGAGGGTGGAGAGAGACAGAAACCCCGGTGTTGGTATAATGGCGTTCTGGAATTGCCTCATACATCTTGCCCCAGCCTCCCCTTCCACCCACGATGAATTCTCATTTTCTGTTTTCTTTTGGTTTCTTTCAAGATCCAGAAGGGAGGGTTTTTTTTTCTTCTTTTTGGAACATTGCACGTCTGCGAAATTCTAAGGCCTTTGGAAAGGGAATGCCTTGTGGAATTCAAAAAGGGAATTACCCAATCAGCATTTTGAATGGAAAGTCTTCTTATTTACGGTACCTACCGAGGCTCCTATCGCCGATTCAAAGAATTTATTAAATAAATAAAATCATTAGTTACTTAACTCCCATTTAATAAATAATTAAAGACAATTATTTAAACACGATATTGAAAATAGTTAGAAAGGTTTATATGAAGTTCCAAACTAAATAATTTACTTTATGTAGGTACCTATAAAGAACAAACATAAGGAATGTTTAATAGAGCTTTTTCAACTGCGGTAATACGAGAAGTCCTAAGGTTTATGCATGAAATCAGAGCAAATATGTAGGCGTACCATCATGCATTAGGTTAATTTCCCTTCATGGGGTCGTTGCTAATGTTTGTCTGAAACCACACCGTGTGTACGCACTCTAAAGATAATACTTCAAGGATCTTTGAAAGAATCCAAAAACCTTGGCCGAAATGAAAACGGCGCACGGGGGAGCCCTCGCGCCTTATGGGTGGAATGGGTGTAGCGAGTGGAGTGGGCCGCCTCAGGGTGTTTAATGGCCCGGACACGAATTAAGACGATCTACTTGCCGGAACCGGTTCCCCTCGGCCCAACCCTGAACCTGGGTGGCCCGGCTGTGCGCGAGGTGGACCGGCCCTACCCTGAGGTGGCCCTGCCGTATTCTGTGGCACCCTATTGTGCTCCTTAATGAGAAATGGGACATAGAGTTTACCGGCCGTAAACGTTCATTAATGAAGCCGCGATGAAGTTATGGACTGAATACCCGAATGCTGCAGAGAAAAGACACCCAATATAAAAAAAAGCAATATGGAAATAAGAAAATTAAAGAAAAAATAAGTGTACAAGATAAGTTTCACATTATAAAAAAAAGGAAAATTTGTTATATAAACGCTTAGTATAATTCTGTTCTTAAATAATTATCTAAATAATCCATTGTAATTGTTTGTCCTTAAATTTTGGTCATGGTTTTACAGCAATAATAATAATAAATTAATCATTTCTGTAGAACCATTTGGTAGGAAAACCACCAAAAAATGTTTATCAAAATACATTTTCCTCTTTAGGCGATGCAATTCGAAATAATTCAAAATGATGTATTTTTGGTATGAATATCATAAATTATTTAATTAAATACTGCAAGTAAAAAACATTTTGCCATTCTTGGAGAGTCTTTTTATAAGCATGGAAAAAAAATGTATCAGACCTAAAAAAATCTCCTGCTTATAAACCCTTTTTTCAATATCGTCATATTGTTAATTCTGATAAAATATATATTTTTTAAATATTACCTAAAAACATTTTAATATATATGCTTAGTGTAGAAAAAAAACTAATGTTTTTTTTTACGTAAATTGAAACATGCGGCCGATATCACACGGGAATTTCAACCTTGTCACCACCTGCATAAGGAGTGCGTGATTTCGTTCGAATTTTACTAAAAGGATCTTTTTAACAATGAGTTCTAAAATGTCTTCATAAAATGAAGTGTGAAAGCGCTCTTGAGGTGATTTAAAAATATATAAAAACGGCTCCATACAAATTTTACAAATATCACCATTAATCATTTTTTGGAATAACTTATTGAAGCCTATAAACGTCATTGCAATATTTTTATTATTTTATTATTGAAGATAATATTGACAAATCTCCAATGGAATATGAAACAGAAAAGAAAGGAAAAAGAGTACCGGTTGCATTTAAGACTCGAACTCAAGATCTTTTGGTCTATCCAGGACCAGCGCCCTATCCAACTAAGCTAATACCACCTAATTCCCTTGTCATCTTTATCGATATCATACTCTAATTTGAAAACTGTTAAGATCATCTTCAATCAATAAAATAAAAATATATGGAAATTATTTGAAGATCATATTAATAAAAACGACGAAAAGCAAAAATACGGCATTAGTTTATATGGATAGAGCGCTGGTCCCGGATAGACCGCAGGGTCTTGGGTTCAAGTTCCAGAAGCAACCTTTTTATTTTTTATTTTCTGTTTGATATTTCATTTGAGATTTGTTAATATTATCTACAATGCCAGGCTAACGAAGCTTAGGACGTCCTCAGCCGAAAACCTAATTAGTAAAAATATAATAACTATCGGACACCACATCCTAAAATTTAATTTAAGTCAAAAATTCACCACGATCCCGTATTTAAACAATTTAACAATCGTAGGAAGCAGCCTGTGATATTTAATCCAAGACAAAATAGCGTGCAAAACTTCCGCAGAAGACATTAGCACTAACCGCAAAACTTTCTTTCCCTAAATTAAATCCTTCCATGCTAAGATGACTCCGGGTCCTTACTCCTTACACACTGTAGTCATACTTAGTGTACTTATAGGTTGGGCAATATGGCGACTGTATGGGCGCGGAGGGAGAACCAATGCCTCGGAGCGAAGAATCCGACATTAGGAATTGTAAGACAAGAATTACCCCTTAAGAGTATAACCAAGTAACGGATGTGTGTAATGACTCTAGTTCGCCCTATGCCTAAATTTATATTTCATGTTTTTTCACCCCGTTTCTTATGGGTTATGCCGAAACGTGCGCGGGGAGCATCAGGCTAACAGAATTGGAAAAGGAGCTCCACTTGAATCGTGAATCAATGAAAATCATTTCGTAAAATAAAATCCGATGTTCACGAGGAACTAGACAACGAACGTCGCTCAATTTAGACATGAAGAGAGACGTTCTTCCCAACTTTTCGAATGATCAATCTGAATCACCGATCAGCCAAGTGTTTTGTTAAGTATTAGTTCTCTTTGCCCGTTTCCAACATATCATTTGTTTTAAATACTAACCCATAAACTAAGATTTTTAACACGTGTTAAAAAAATGTTGAAAATAAAGTGTTAACTTGACTTTTGATAATGCCGCAAAGCACAATGTTCGTTTCATACATTTGACGTTTCTCGATGAGTGAAAAAATAAGTCAAAACGTAGCTTATAATTACTAAAATAAGTTGTGTTCTCTTCAGCCTTATTTAAAATATACACATTTTGACATTCGAAAACCGAAATAAACACTTAAGTAATTGAATCGTGTAAAAAAGTATCGTAAACTAACTATGACATTTGACATTTCGGTGAAGTTTGTTCATCCAATTAACACTTTTTATAACTAGTTTTCTGCTGAGGGGAACTATAATCCAAAAAATTGATATCCTAAATTGATCGTAAATTTGATCGAAAATTTCCTTGGGAAGAGCGTATTTGTGTATTTGAACGAGGTTGAAGAAAAAATTTGGCTCAGCCGTTGCTCAATAGGGTTTGGAATAATGGCCGTTAGAGAAACTTAATTGAGGATATAAGACCGATAGTAAGACTTATTGGTTGAGGTAAATTAGATTACGTATAAAAAAATACCCCGACATAATAATTATTTTCTTGCTATTGCGCTCCTTCCCTCTATTTTAATTGGCGGTTCATGCAATTTTCCACTATCCATTATATATCTCTCCTGAAGATGGAATTTGGAAGGCTTTTCGAGAAAAAATCCATCCAAAATGCCCATATTTCATACGCAGATAGCAGATCTCTTAACTTGAACCTGTTTTTTCATTCACTATTTCTCTTTAAAAAAAAAATATTTTCTATAATTCAACTTAGAACGAAGTACCCGGTTTTTCATGTGGTGCTGTTAACATATGAGATTTTTTTCGAAAATATTTGTCATTCATCTATTATGTCATACCAGAAAGGATCTTCTTGTACCAAAAAGCAAAATGGCAAAATATCAAGATATATATTATATATATCGGGGAACGAAAATATATAATAAAATCCCCTCAGAAATAAACATTAAAACCTGCAAAATGTCATACTTCGGTCCAATAATAATCAAATGGTAAATTGGCTTGGGTAGAAAGAAGTCTGAAAAATTATTAAATAATATCACTCAAATTTATTCATACCTATTATTCATTCACATACTTAGATTGAAGAAAAACAGTGATTTTAGAATATTACACCACGCGGGAAGCATTTAGTTCCTTAGAATAGGAAATCAGCCTATCTGGGAATTAATATCAACTTAACGAGACATAATAGCACATCTACACACTTGAATCATTTTTTAATTATTTATATATTCTCATTTGTTGTTAGTTTTCATACAATATTATGTTTTCTTCAAAAGATTGGTGTTCACTGCGGGGCGTCATTATTAATAAAATAATTAAAAATTACTCTGTAATCACCAATTTCTTTATATATATACATGTCAACATGTTTCGAAAGCGATGCTTTCCTCATCAGGAAATTTTAAATCGTATTCTGTTTATTAATTAAGTAATTTTTAATTTTCATAAACAATAATTATTAGCCTGAAACACTCATCCAAATTGAAAAAACCTTCCGAGAAAAGATAAATGTCGCCGACAGGACTCGAACCTACACCCTTCTGATTGCCGGTCAGATGCTCTACCGTTGAGCTACGTCGGCAAACCCGCCAAGTTAATCAATATATACTAGTGTTTCATTCAATAATTGCTGTTTTTTATTATATTATATTTCACCTGTAAACAACCAACTTTATTTGTATGAGGAAGGCTTGTAACGGCTAAAACCCTCAATAGATTTTTTGTTCAGGCTAATAATTATTGTTTAAAAAAATAATTGTTACCCTTTGCGCTATGCACAAAAATCTTGTCTTAAAAACTTTAGTTTATCAATTAATAATTTTTTTATTTATTTAACTATATTATGTACTTAAATTTATATTATACATATTAATATTATTTCGTAATGTAATGAAAAATGTCTAATTAGTTAGAACCATAATTAATATAGTCAAAGTGTTTGTATACTATTTTATTTAACATTATTTTTCCTGTGATCTGACGATCGTCCTTAAATATATTCTTATCGAGCATGCACTCGCAATGCTTCGACTGTAGAATTTTCTTGAAATACAACCTGTACATGGCCTGGTAGATATTGGACTTCCGAACATATTAGATATGTATTTCACCGATCGTGAACTTTAAAGAAATTTTGAGGAAACATGTGTCTTATTGTTTATATTACTTGTTTTATTGAAAGTATTACGATTCATTCTTATTGACATTTAAAATGAGAAACACAATCGAAGAGGGGCAACTACAGATGTACGAGTACTACTGCCTCGGTTCTTAATATTGACTTATAAACCTTTATGTAAGGCTACATATTTTTTTGATGTTACCCTAAAAGGTGGAATGTTTTTCATTAGAATGATTAGGAGATCAACAAGTTAATGAAAATTATTGGATGAATATGGAATAAAATAACTAGAACAACTGTTTAACAAGCAAAGGAACTATTCAGATCTAATTGCTTACATACGTTTAAATTACTTAGGAAAACATGTAATTTATTAATTTTAATTATGTGTTTACTAGTGTACAATAATAATATTTGGTACATTCTCTATTTTGCTAGATTGAAATTAAACTTTACATAACAAGTATATTAATGTGTTTTTTTTAGGCGACTACCACACAAGGGTCCCAACTGCTCCCAACCGTCTGGAGTCAGTGAGAGTATGGCATCCCCAATTGGGGAATGTTGTGAGGCTGAAGGTATTGGGGAATGGAAGGAGAAGGGGAAGAGAATGGTGGTATTCAGATCTGGTCACCAAATATGGCTAAAGCCAATTCAAGCCACCTTACGATTCTGAATGGTGGTTTTTCACCAGGTCAATACTGACGGTATCTACCACTCTGGAATGTACCGAAAATATACTACATATTATTTCTGATGAATTAATTGTGAACTAACACAATTTAATCAAATAAAATTTACTTGCAGGCACCGGGTTTTGAACACGCCACTTTCAGATTCGTAGCCAAGGATCGTAACCACTTAACCACGGAGACCGTCTATAAGCGAAACCAGTTGGAATGTTGCCACAAATAGTTTTTTTTTTTCACAAATCGGGTCATTTTCATAACAGAGACAAATTTATTTTGACAAGTAGGTCAGTAGAAAGGGACCAACCATATTAATTAATAATAGCATTTCCTAAAGTAAATGTTAAATTGCATGGAACCTACGCCCATGGAAAGGAAAATAATTGAAAATACAAAATGGCTTTATAAACCTTCGCCGAAAAGACGTGTTCCCAGGACGCCTTCTTGGCCCCTGAATAGTTCATGAAAGTGGCCCATTAAGGAGACGAATTAACTTTTTCTAATCTAAAACCTTGAGCTAGGGGGGTGATTAAAATAACTTTCGAAGTACTCATTTGAGATTAAAAAATAAAGCTTTTAACAATTTAAAAACAAATTGAGTACAGAAAATTAATGACATACGTGAATAATATTAGGTAGTTACCTACCTAACCATTATTTATTACTTTTGTGTTGCTAAAGTAAGTTTAAATGAATATACTTTTTATCAGTATCTACCTACTTTAATAATATCGTTTTCTACTTATTAAAATATATATTCATATCTTCATCACTCTCGGAAATAATTAATTTTTATTGTTTATAGAATTTTACTTTCGTCATTGTTGTCAATACTGAGGTTGAATTTAAGCGCGCTCCCCGATGGTCCGGTAAGGAATAAGCATTTCGCGAGCCGCTGCAGACCCTGCGCAGAAAAGCAAAATTCGCAGTCCATCGTGGGACTTTTCCTCGCAGGGTCTGCAGCGGCGTATGAAATGCTCGTTCCTTACCGGACCGTCAGGAAGCGGGTTAAGTCAAGTAAAAATCGTTGCAACGTAACCGGTATAAATGAAAAAAAAATGTTTATGAATTATTTTTTTTTATGTTAAGTACTTCATTACAAATGATCTCACTCAAAGTGTGACTCACTCAATTCTTTACATGAAGGTGATGAATTTTCCTTTTTTTTTGTACAGGTTTTTGATTAACAAGAAAAAATATTAAATTAAAGGTGGTAAAAATTTACCGATGTTCAAAATGAATTATCCAAGTAAGAAAATCGAGCTTTTAAACATTATAGTCAAGTGCTGTTTGGCGAAGATTTATTTATTATGGTGATTTTCATTAATGGTAACCATTTTTTTTTTAAATATTTCTCAAGATGGCATTCGCAACTAGATCCTCCATTACATTTGTTCAGTGGCGCGTGTCGGGTTGGTTGCCGCCCATGTGCCCGGGGCCGAGGCAGGCGAATGCTACGTCACTATAACGGCCATTATAAAGATGTCCCGCGGCAGGAGCCAAACCTTGGCGTGGTATATAGGCGGTATGAGGCAGACAGATATACGGTGGACCACGGGGGGCTGCGACAACGTCAAATGATGCAAGGGTGTGGGTGCATTAGATTTTATTGAGGAGATGTTATGAAACTCATTTAAGCGATATTTTTTTAATCAATTCGTTAAATTCTGTAAGTCAGTGGCAACTAAAAAACATATCGTTAACGGTCAGCACCTAAAAATACATACTATGCGGGTTGCTATCTCAAGACATGATTAATGAATGCGAATGATTAATCTGTAATTTCAAGAGTGAGTTAAAAAGCTTGAGGATTTTTGTCTTTTGAAACCTTACATATTTTTCTAACTACCCCTATAGAATTTAGTGATAAATCATTTGTGGTATTGCTTGAGTTGGCAACCCGCAAAACGATGTTTAGGGAGTTTCGGTCAGCTTTTGGATGGTTGGTTAAAAAAATGTTTTATTTGTAAAATTTAATTACAGGTACGTGGGTGGTAAAGAATTTTTTTTTCAATTCGTAGTTTTAACAATTATAAACTTAATATGGTCGCCTTTATTCAAAGAAAACCTAGAACAAAGTGGTGCAAAAAATACATATGATTTAGGGAGTAAGAATAAAAATGGATATTTCAAAAAATCCTGTTTTATCGACAATTTTTGTTTTACGTAAATGTAAGATCGAGGTTAAGGAGGTATACATGACCATATTATTTCAAGAAGAAATTCAATAAATTTTTGTTTTCTCATTGATATACCATCAGGTTTTTACTGAGAATTCTTTTACTCCGGAACGAAAGCCGAATGAAACCAATAAAAATGTGTTTTTATAATTAAATAGGTGGTACCCACGTAAAAAACCCAGATATTCAATAAACTTTAATTCTTCAAAATTTGACCCCTTAGTTACGAATAAAATTGTAATGCTTTAAAAGCTAGAAAAAGCTTTTTCTGTTTTGTCTTCTTATCCCATTTGGGCAGAATCTTGGATTTAACCTTTTTTCTTTGATTGAAGTTTGATAGGTAATATACGCATATTTTTGGTCATCCTGTACTTTCATATAAACCGACACCTTGTACCTATTAGAATATAGATATTAGACTTTACGAATTCAGCATGGCGTTGGTGTAGGGGGATGGGGTAGTGGGTTGGGAGATTTATATTTTTCTATTCCACGGCTCCCAGTGCTGGCAACATTAAGATGTTTTATTGAAGCGGAGAATTCAAGAAATATGTCCGGTCTTATTGGAGATACGCTTTACCGGGAGAACGCAAGGATGTTACTTCCTCGGCCCTATCTACAACAGTTCACAAACTTAGCATGTATGTTTTAGTTATCAAAATAATTTGTTTTATACGGTACTTTATTAAAGAAACCGTAATGAATTTTTAAGATCACTTTATTTTATTAGTGATTTTCAGCAGAAATGAACATTTTAGCAAAATTCTAGGAATCATGTTAAAAAGCTCGCAAACAGGTTTTACCTGCATTAATTACAGTAGGTTAAATGTAGAATAATTAAGATTAACGTACCTGATGTCCCATGTACAATATTTTATAGCTTAATTGCTTACTCTTCCTTCTACTACATCACATCACATCGCTGTGTTGATAATAATAGTTGGATGATTTTTACAGTGAAGTTTTCAAAAAAGTCCCCTCTAAGGCACTTTACAAATTAATTTTTATCTATCATCACTTTTACGTCCTAATTCAACACTTAATAATAAAACAGTACATTGGGGCAAATTAAAGCAGTACGGAAAAACCTCCCAGCAGATGCAACTAAACTGCTAATCAATTTGTACGTTGTGACACATCTAGATCACTCCAATGGAATATATGCAAGTCTCCCTAAATACAAAATAAACAAATTGCAATCAGTTTTAAACGTTGCGGAAAGACTTATCACCGGCCTATCTAAATATTCCCATATTTTAGAGCATCTGCTGGATGGTATTTAAGTCACTTAACGGAATGGTTCCGGCTTACTTATCAGAACTCTGTATTCCTGAAAATACCAATTCACGGCAGTCCACCCTTAAATCAGTAGCATCATCAGTTATCGGGAGGTTGAAGGAACTAAAGCGCACACCTAATACTAAGTTCGGTGATCGTGCTTTCGAAGTATCAGGACCTAAAGTTTGGAATAAACTGCCGCATGAAGACTTGACAGAATTCAGAACTAAACTTAAAACTCATATTTTCAGACAATCATATCCATAAATGGGATAAATGCAGACATAAATTGCTAAGCCAGGCTAGCCGGTTGGTGCTTACCTAAAGTCACTTACAGAATAAGGAAAAAAATCATCCATCGGTGTGCAAATGCGTCCACAGCTCGCAACACTGTAAATAACTAAATGTGTAAAAAAAAAAACTAAAAAATATTAATATCTATTAAAAACATACGCTTTTTGAGGTAATCTTATAAATTTTCTCCAGTCCTAAAAATTATAAATATTTCTAATAAATACCAACTCTTCTTGTGCCACCAATCTTCTAATAAATGTAACATCCATGTGAAAGGAGGATAAAATAGCAACTTCAAAAATCATATCATCTCTAAGCTTAAATTTTCTAATAAATCTGTGTTCACCTGAAGCGACCTGCCACGTAAGTATGTTTTCTGTATCTGTTTGTACATAATTAGATAAATAATAGGAAGTAATATTTATACAGCACGCTTGAGGAGATTTTTCACAAAAACAGTGCTGTACAAATCTTCCAATTATTATTATTACTATTATTGGTTACAATGAGGAACAATATCAAGAAATTAAATTATTACATAGTGAGGTACCTATGACACCTTTCCTGGTAATGTCTTATTAACATTGAGTAATTACCGGGTGACGTGTGTAGAAAAACACCGTAGTAAATATTAGTACTTTTCAAATACTTCGAGATTGGAGGACTTATGTATGTCATTAGTTCGTGGCTTGTTTTAAGTCTTGCCGATGTTTCAAATAAATTTACTTGTACAAAGTACTTGTTTCATTGGAAAGTAATATTTGTACAGCATCCTTGAGGTGACTTTTCACGATAACGGCGCTATGTAAATTATCCAATTATTATTTATTCATCAATTTTATAGCGTTCATCATATAATTCGCCAGTTTTAAACTACTTCTTTGTTATATTAATAATGTGATTTTGGTATCACATCGTCGGCATATTTTCCTCTAGCGCAAACTATCCGGCAAGTTTAATTTACTTCTCCCCTCGGCAAATAGTAATATAATGGTGAAAGCCTCCGGGTGCCGCCGGAAACGAATAATCCTCCATGCTGGGAAAGTTCCCGGGGTTTCCCGTCAGAAGTTTCGGGATCCCTTCACATCCGGTGTTTGCCAAACTTTCCGAGCGAAAACCTCCGAGGAGATGGAGAACACCGGAAATTTGACTAATAAATCAGGCTTGGTTTTCCACTTAACTTAGGAGAAATAAATCAGGCTCCGTTCTGAGCGCACACCCTAAAGTGTGGTGTAAATAAGGGAGAGGGCCTAGTCTATGTGCTTCTATGTTCTTATTCTTACATAATAAATATCTGAACGAGAATATCCTACCTAAATACTGAATATTTGGAGATTATAGTACCTTTTTATTACTTTTATAAATCATTATATGAAATCAGTTAAAATAAAATTATTTTTAAAAAAAATGACTTATGATTGCTAAATGATATGCGAATTGTTCAACAATCTCCTTGCAAAGTATGATGACAACCAGTACGAAAGGTATAAGGGTATTTGGTACAATTCCTCAAGTTCCTGATAAAAAGTAGTACCTTGATTAAAACTTGTGGAAAGCCAACGCGCCATATGGCACTTCTATTGTCGATTACCAGCGCATCCCACTGGATTCGCTGGGGATAGATAGAACATATGTAATTAAACCATAATCGCTTGTGCAATATTAAGGTAATAATTATTTTAAACCAGCTGATGTGTACCCGGCCTTGCTCGGGATTATTTATTTTTTTGGGAAAAAAGTAATTGTGAATTCTTGCTTGTCGTTTGGATGCCATAATAGATTAAACAGCGAAAGTAATGCCTTGTGACAACTATTACTATGTCTTAACAAAAAAAAATTATTTCGAAAATTTTTTCAATTTTTTTCTAAATAATAAAGTTCTTACGTGGGTACCTACTTGTGTTTTACATTTTAAAAATATTCTACCCAAACAAACCTTCTTCTTTTGAATACCTAATTTGTTGCTATCAGAGTGGTATATCTATGGGATAACCTCAATTCAACATCGTGGGTTCAATGTTTTTCATAATAATTTTAAAACGCTATAGCAACAGTTTTGCATATCAGATTTCATTCAAACTACTCTCTACACCCGGCACTAATAAGAAGAAACTGTGCCGTTTTCAGCGGAAGCGGTCGAATAATAGCAGACAGACAAACATCCATTTTTATATATAGAGATTGGTGTGCGGCGTGCAAATAACATTTCTGATTTTCAATGGAACATTAGGTGGGTACAGATTTTTTTTTAGAAAAAACCTCGTATGTTTTTATTTTTATTCAGCCTTGCGAAAATGTAATTTTAAAAATATATGGGAACTTCCGTATTTATTTGTTTACCTTTTTGAATAACACGGGGGAGAAAAAAAAATCGTTTCTCCCAATATAAGAAGCAATTATGGGAAAATCACATAAACGATAAATATATATTTTTTGTAAATAGATCTGATAAAATGGAATAATTTATTGTTTTTAAAGTGATTATTACGAAATCAAATCCAGGAAGCGCCCGGTGAGCAGAACGTTTTTTTTCCCCACTTACACGGGGGGTTGTACAGTAATATTAAAGTAGTAGAATTTATTTTGAATATTAAAGAAATTCCACAAAAAAAATCATTCTCCTAATCTGTGAGGGAAACCACAAGATATTTTCAATCCAATGGGTACCTCCCTTTTTTTTATATCCTCCCTTATCTGCACACCTAATTAAATTAATTAATTATCATAGCGAAAGTACCTACTCAAAGTATTTAAAAGAAAAAATTTAAACTTTTCATAGTCATATTGTAAATAACTATAGATATTTGTAACTGTAAATAATAATTATCGAAATTCTCAAATAAAATAATGTTTCAAATAAATACGTACTCTTCTTTTGCCAATAACCTTCTAATAAATATAATATCAATGACAAATAGGATTTAAACAGTAACTGCAATATCATGCAATGTGCAGTGTTGTCTAATATTGTATCCTCTCCATGCAAAATCATATCTTCTCAAGCGATAACTTTGTAATATGATGTGTTAATCTGGAGTGACCTGCCATGTTAGTATGCTTCTGTATCTGTTTGTACATAATAAGGTAAACCCTAGCAAGCAGTATTTGTACAGCGTCCTTGAGATGATTTTTCACAAAAACGGCGCTATACAAGTCATCCAAGTATTATTATTATTATTCACGTGTGTGAATATACCTTTTTACAATTTATAAAATATCCACGTATTTCATTTTCCAACCAAATTGTTAATTCGTGTGGGTTTTATAAAATGGTTGCATTAAATCAATAAAATCGTCTTCAAAAACAATAATTAAAATTCGAAGAAGAACCTGCGAGTGGGGAGTAGGTAACAACAATTAATCATTTTACATGCATACTAAAACACATATGTATTATAAACATACGTAATTTAACATGTAAAACTACGCCATACACCAACGTGGGTAGTAAAAAAAGAAGTTATTTAATAAAATTTTGTATTCGAGAAACGATGTTTCCCGCTGTGACTAACTACGTATTTAAGTCATTACTTATTACGAAAAAATACCTACATAATATTTATAATTACTTTGACGGCCTTGTGAGATGTTACTGCACGTATTTAATTTAACCTTTTCTGTATAAAAAAACGAATTCATCATCATACCAAAATAAACTCATTTAAAATTTAAAGAGAAATAACGTTTATAAAAAACGATTTTCAAGTTGGTACCTACTTAATATTATTTTCTTCTCCCTGTGGGGATATTTTAATACGATAAAATTATTCATAAAAATGATAATAAAATTTTATACGAAACAGTAAATCTACTTTTAAAAGATAACCGGGGATTTTTAAAGTCCAACTGTGACGATGAGGTGCATAACACAAGTTTTTGATGAAATATGTCAACAATATTTTTAACAAAACTGTTAAAATTTATACTATCCGTAAGGAAGATGAAAATGAATTCAATCTGTTAGCCATAAGATGTTATAATCGATTTTTTATAGTTAAAACGTATTTCTCTTTTCTTATTAAAGCAATGAAAAGATATACATCTGTAGGTATATCGCCCCTTAGGTTCGATATTTTACAGAAAAATAGCTCAAACAAATCATCCAAATATAATTATTTAAACTTATTAAATTTAGGCGACTCATATTATCAATTGGATTATTATTGATTTACATGCGGCGTTCGCAAAATCATTTCGAAATATACATTCTTTGGTAATCGACAAACATTCCCAAAGACATACGTATTAGGTATCTTCTTTAAAATTACTTAACGTTGTTATTTTTGCTTTATCGATCGTCATTAATAATATTTTTTAAATTATCAATTAATATTACAGTTTATGTTCGCTATATAAAGTAGCTTTTTTTTAACAATGTTACAATAAATCTAAAAATAAATAAAACATATCTTTGTCTAATATTTAGGCACGTCAGTAAAACCGCATTTCACAAAATGAGTATCATTTACAATGCACTTAGTTTCATAGTTAAATTATCCAATTATCTAATAATAATAAATAAAAATAAGTGTTAATTTCTATAGCGTCGTTTTGTAACGGTTGACCTCAAGTGTGCTTTAGACTAACTAACCTAGCCTATTATATAATACATTTAGAAAATAATAAATATATTATAAATATGGATACAAATTAAAACTATTAGTTAAAATATTCATGAGCCGCATACTCACTTACATAAACTGTTTAGAATAAACTAGGAGAATAAATAATCAAATATAAAATACACATGACAAAAGAGCATCAAAATAACCTAACCTAATGTAATTAGAAAATAATAACATCGTAATTTAATAATTGACATGTTATAACCAAATATAACATGACGATGTCATAACACCCTGTAAATATGAACATTGATGGAGCATTAACAGAAAAAAAAAACAAATTGATAAATCTCCGCCGATAAATGAACTCGAGTAGATATTAAAAAACAATAAAGCCTCGCTTTAGTGGCCGTAAAACAGTTGTAAATTATTATTTTATGGGGTGTTCCAGAGCCTTATCAACCTTTTAATACACAACTTGCAAGATCAAGTATCAAACTTGTTGTACTGATGCCACAGGTAAGGGCCCGATAGGCGAGAAGCGGCAGTAAAAACGCTATAAACCCGACAATAATACTTGCCCGGATTGCGCTATCATTTATCCCAGGAACGGCAATAAACCATCATGTAAAGCGTATCAAATTTTCCTCCTAGAGTAGGGGACGTTTAAGGGTAGTTCCTACCTATTACTGTGTTATTACCAATTCTCACTAGCTTTGTTGGTACTTAATAGTTTTTGCGGACTGGGATCTTATGTGGGCCCAACATAATTATTTTGTTGGTTTTGTTTTTGTATGGAAACCTCTGTTTATTATATAAAAAAAATATGACGATTCTTTTTGTAAACGATTTAGCTATTTAAGTGAGAAACTTTTTTTAAATAATAAGTAGGTATGTAGCAGTGGCGTGCAGTCCATACAGCCTACCTTAAAAAACGCGAACCATAAAAATGCATTTAAGAAGTAATAGATTATTTTTTATCAATGAATTTGTTGAGAAGCTCATTTTTTCAGTTGGTCACAACAATCAGCGTAAGATGATAATAAACTACCCATTTTCAAATATTCTATGCAAAATAATTCGTATCAAATTTGAAAACAACTGCACACAGCCCACCTTTGACGAAATATCAATGCACGCCACTGGTATGTTCATAGGTAACACTTGGGTACTATTTTTTTTAATAACGTATTTTTTAAATTAAGCGTTGATGCATGTTTTTATACTTTTTGAGGATATTTCTAAAAGTCGTAGCATGGATTGAGCATTACAATATGAAATAAAAATACTTGCGTTATCTTAAAATGTTTATGACTAAAATTTTTTGCATATTTCACGATCCCAGAGTTCACCTTTCGAGAGTTTTGACTGTGACAAAAATACAGATTTTCTTACTTTTTAATAATAAAAAAATACCTCCTAATAATATTTGGTTAATTCAGGTTGCCTCATTTTTATAAAATATCAATGCCAAAGCGTTTAACAATGGTCTCAAATAACTATAAACTAGTACTTATTTAGTTTCTTTGCTAGTAAAAATAATGTTTTCGATTTATAAAAACACGTAATTAAATATGTGGTTTTACAATCTTTTTAGGTTAAATTATGTAGTTGAGCTATGTACTTAATAAAATTATTTACGGCATAATTATTGGATAAAAAAATCCATGTAAGAAAATGACATTCTTCATAGAATCTCTTCTTCTGTTATCAAAACTTCATATCCGTTTACAAAGCACATAGCGCCCTTGAGGTGATTTTCTCAAAACGGCGCTATAGAAATAATACATTTATTATTATTAAAGCTCACTTTGTTTTAGCCGAACCTCAGTACCTTGGTATTTACCGAGTATTGCAAGTCAGCAGTTAGATTGTAACAATTAATATTCATGAACTTCGAAACTATTCCAATAGTTTTTATTTTAAGCCATGGTACGCAAACACCCTGCAGTTTGCAATCACCCGCTAAGCTTGCATAACCCGCGACTTTCGACGCTTTCCGAAAGCCCCGAAAGCCCCCCGAAAGCGTCCGAACTTTGGCGAAGTTTGCCGATCGCGTACGCTACCACAGGGCGGTCTGAAACTAGATACACAAACAATCGCTTTTATGGCGCATAAAACTAAACCTTTATTATCCATTGGCTCGTAAAACTCTCACTCTTTTTATACGGAAACGGAAAATTACGCTTAAAGGGGCTTAAGAGCTTTTCGTGTCAAATCTTATTCTGATTATGCGCTGATCGTTCTGATTGAGCTTTTTATGAACCATCTCGCGGTAAGCAAACAGGGTTCATTTAATGGCAGCCCACGTATTGGTGATAGCGATTTTTAATAGCACTTGTTTTTATTTTTATTAAAATAACCACGGAATATATAGCGAATTTGACTTTTTAAAGTTATTAACGTGGTTTTATCTAATTTTGGTTTTGGCAGTATGGATGGAATTTTATAATTATTTTACTCATTTATAGGAAAAACTATTTTTTTATAGAAATGCTCAGAAAAGTGAAGCCGTATTCAGGCTTGTCGTATTCTATTAATTTAACGTGTTTCCGAGGTGATTCTAAATGCTTAACAAATAATTGTACAGCGGAACGTAAATTTGTTTTAATCAAGTTGAGATTACCGCAGAATCAATATCCAATCACCTAAAAAAAACATTGCCAGGTTACATTAAAAACCCTGTGTTTCCTTATTTTATCTTTTTAATTTTATCTAAAAGCGTAACTCGACCACCCAATGTCGTGTGGAACATCAGCAACGCGTGTGCACGAAAATGTTAAAACTCTCTAATATTCCACCCGCCACAAATCGAAATCGAATTTCATTAAAACCGAGCGGCCAAGTTCATTATTCTAAGGAACGGAAAACGCAAAAGTATGAAAACAAAATATCTGCACGCTCTCCGCCAGCGTGCCTCCTGTTTACGGCTGTTTACACTCATTTGGCGGTATCTGTAATACTTTTTTAATTTTGTATTACCCTTAGGTGTCCATAAAACGAGGCAGTAAAGATTTTTTCTGTTGAAATTTGCTATTCAAACGCTCGCCTCGCCGTCCCGGAATAAGGATACAGCGGTGTGGCTCTGTCATATTTCGTCCCGTTCCCTCCCGCGCGGAGCTCCCGCGCGACGAGCCTGCTGGCCCATTCGCACTCACTTTAGAGGCGAGAAATTATAAAAAGCTGCAACAAAATCGCAATAAAGAGGACCGTTTTGCGCATGAGCACTTCATTCGGGGACTTTTATTGATTTCGGTAGCACATAACAGCGTTCGTGCCTTAGATTGTGAGGCTTTCGAGATCTTGTACAGAGGGGATGTACGGGGCGAACAACACCGCGCGGGAACAAGCAGCATTCTAAGCAAAATTCTTATCAATATGGGACATTAGAATGTCTGCGATGTGAATGTGAGGTTAGATTCCGTTCTATAATGGAGTGGATTTTTGCCATGTGAGGTTTGCTCGGGTAGCGGGTAGGGAGCTCTGTCGGCGCTTGGAGGGGATGAAAGAACAGGTCCGTTTCGTAATGGCTGACACGAACTACGGACGCCAAATGTACAGATTCCTCTGTTGCTGAAATGTGCACACACATTTACACACTCTTACCTACTACCTACTCATGTCGACTTCCCACTGAATCCGCGCAGGTTATTCTCCAAGAGCCCGTCTCGTTATCATGTTAATAATTCAATACGATCATTTGCTATGCGCTGTAAGACTGAAATAAAGTGTTATCTCTGAAAAGTAACCTGGAACCAGCTTAATTTAGGTATTCCCACCTTAACCTCCGTTAGGTACTCATGTTGTTAGGAGACAATTGCGATAATAAAGAAATAAAATTAACTTATTTGCCCAAAAAACACACATTGAGACAGTTCAAAACCGCTCCTCACAGAGCTGGTTCATAGTCCATCGATCAGCACAAGAACCTCGCTTATAAAGTAAAGAACTATAGAAGAATAGTGGAAGATCGGCAGGAGACAAGACATTAAATTTTATTGCAGAGATTCATCAGAGGCAGTAAGCACTGATGACGATGAAGATCCTTGCTTACAAAAAATTTCTCCAGAATCCAAAAATACATATTCGCGTTCTTTTAGTTTTCCAATTTATTAAAGCACTCTAAAACCTAAAAGCATATTTATGGGTAAAAGTAGGTTGCTAGATAACTAATACTACTAAGAATATAAAACAAATAACATCCCCTAGAAATTTCATTACAAGGAGGAGGTATTTATTATAAATGCCAACCAAATCGTTTTAAACTCAGCTCTGATTTGTAGCTCCCTTTTCTGAAAATATTAATCATGACAGAACATTAAACTGAATTTCAGGAGAACCTTACCACAATCAAGATAACTGAATTTTAAAAACAAGAGATGAGTTTTCTCTTGAGTTAGGAAATAACACCACGAGCCTGGAACGTGAAGAAATGCGCTCATAGGCGTTCTGAAAAACATTTATTGAATAAAATTTAAAAAAATAATTTTTATATTATGATATCTATACAATAATAAAAAAATATTGAAATCTACGTTCTGATTTCGTTTGCTCTATTGAATGCATTAAATTAATCAAGTATTTTTCTAAAAGTAGCTTTGTCAATGCCATATCTGAAAAAGTGGATGCAAACTCCATATTAACTCACTTGTAAAGATAATCCGAAATTAAGTGAAAAAAATGTTTACTTTGCCTTTTGTAATTTTTTGTTTGTTTATAAAGCGTGTCGATTTACGGTATATCTTCATAGGATGGAGCTGCAGACAAATGCAGGCCCTAAACACATCAAACAAAACAATAATTAGAAACATTTTCCAAAAACCGTACCTACGTCATACAAGAAAATTGTTAATTGCAAGTAGCATACTTGACATTAGGAAGCTATTTTAAAAGATATGTATATCTATAATAATTGCACAATATCATCACTTTCTCACATATCTCAATGACAAAATACAAAATCTAAGAATCAATTTCGCCCAATATCAAATCAAATTTTGCCAAAATACCAGAATCCTACCTCGCACCTCTCCATTCTCAATATCTTTATAAAAGAAACCTCTCAACAAATAAAGCAAATTAACTTAAAATGGTTAGGTATATAAAAACTTCAACACATGAATTATAATAAAAAAATAAAAAATTTCATCACCAAGTTATTAACAAAGTCTCCTTAATCCGATTTTGTTTTTTATATTCTTATTAAATACGTATACATTTTACAAATTTAAACAAATTTTATTTATTTTTCCTTAATGCCTTCTTGCGTATTTAAAAAAATATCTGTTCAGATAGTTTTATTTACAATTTTTTTTATTTTATTTAGAAACTTTGAATGCATTATTTTTTTTAACTTTGTATATAAAAAAATTGTTTTATGTGTGTTTTCTTATGTATTTTCAAGCAATTTTCTACATATTCCTATTTATATATAAATTTATTGTTACCCGTTTCAGAACAAACATCATCTAGGGAGACGGGTAAAGTACATGTGCCCTCAAATTATATGACAATAAACGCCCGGGTTGCCGGCAATGAAATGGCATGAAGATTCTCAATGGCCCTGCTCATTTTTTACTCTGCAGACGTTATTTCATAAAAAAAACTGGTAGAAATTGCTAGTAAATAGTCACAATTAATTAAAAATTTAAGTAGTTGTATAATTAAATATCAGTTAATGCTTTCAAATAAATAAAATAATAAAGCATTGACAATATTTATATTCTAGGTAATTTCATTATAATTTACTGGTTTATATTGTGACAGAACAACTTGCTCATTAAAATAATGACAGTTAACTACACAACTGAACATGGAAATTTTCAACTTGTCAGTATCGGAACATCAGTCAAAAACGTGTATAAGAAATAAATATATAAATACAGTATCCATGTTTTTCATTGAATTTCCCTCCACGGTACGCCTTTGGCTTGGCGTAATGGGGTTTACGTTTCATAAAAGCAATTCTTGGAACTATTCCGAGAAATGTATTCATAGAGTTACGGAGCCATTCGGGAGACGCATTGTGATACCGTTCGTGCCTCCCTCCACCACTGGGAAACAGCACAAGCGTACTAAAAAGGACCTCAACTGACTTTTAAATAATAGAAAAATATTAATAAATACCTAACTAGAGCAGCTTTTCGGGATTTTATTAATAAATATTTAATTTGTTTGTTTGATACTGTGTGTCATACAAATGGTAAAAGTAAGCCCTTTTGATTATTTCTGAATATAAAAGATATTTATTGCTCTCATATTTTGAGAATTATCTAAACTTTTAATAGCATTAAAAGTTTGTATAATTTTATGTTTGAGATTAACGCTGATTTGATGTTTCACAATACAATTTTTTTATACAATTTAATGTTTTTGTATAAAAATGGTACAAATAATTTAATAAGTACCTGGTAAAAGCGTAATGCGAATAATCGATGATACTAAGTACAATTCCACCATAAGTTTAATACTCTTCTTCTTTATTTTTATCGTGCACTAGAAAAAAAATTATAAAACAATATGGCGTATTGTTTTACTTTTTGATTGATAAAAAGACATTTGAATATTTTCCTATAAACATCACGTGCTGCAAATAGTTGGGCACACCTATTCCACAAGAAACTAAAAATTGGCTGCAAATTTAATGAAGCTAGAGCTAATCATGGGAGATATTTTGCTTCTTAATCCTTGTTTTTTAATCCAATTTAAGAAGAAAAATTGGTAAATATTTTGATGTTTCTGATTCAACAACATTTTAATACAGTCGAAATAATTTCAACTTTCCTAAAACAGAAAAATTTTCTAGTTGTACATTCAAAAATCGTCATAAAATGAAAAGTACGCTGTACTAAATAATTTTACCACATTCTTATCAAGCACGTACAAAACCAAAAATTATCGCCATTTATTTAATTCATCAGAATTGGAAGCTCCCCGCTTGGACCCGGAACCCCGAATCCGCTCCTCCCCTTTCCCGGTCTATACGGGCCCCGGGGGAAAAATACACTAGTTTTTCCCGGCATATCTTATGGCCCTTTTGTTCCGTTACCCCGCCGTTAGTTTCATCGCCAGAGGGCGGGCGCCCCACCCCCGGTTCCGGATTTTCCGGGTTTCCTTTGAATTCGGAATTTCGAATTTCGAATCCCCACCGAACCGCTCCCCGGATGACGTATATGTTTGTTTTTCGGAATGTTATTCTTTTAGTTATGCGTTGAATCTACCGAGTTTTTTTTACGGGTCATTCTCGAGTCTTTGAATATTTTTTTGCTTTAAATTTTAGGTAAAGCTATTCCAATTAACGGCATTAACTAAATTATATGTATGCTTTTCCAAAAACAACGTATAGATACACTTTTCTGCGGCATATTTCTTACTGAAAACTGTTCCAGAAATACCTGAAGAATGTATGCAAATTTAGATGAGGCCGTATTCTTTGAATTACATTACAAAATGGTGATAGGAAAATACCGATAGTTGGTTATTGGAAAAAAATGTATTGTTCATGAACTAAAAAAAATGATGCCAGGCTTTCACAAAACTACTTATCTACCTACGAAAAATGCTTTAATATATATGCCCAGAATGAACATAACGATTTTTAGTTCAAACAAAGTATTCTTCATTAAAATGATATAAATTTGAAAATCATTATTTAAAATTAGTAAAATCATTGTTTACATAGACAACAATTTTATATAGCATGAATGATAATAGTAATGTTTTATTATTATATATTTTTTTACAATATAACGAATAATAATAGCATCACTGTGATTTCCCGTACTGGGGATTTCATTTACAAAATATGAAATTAAACTATACTAAAATCATGTTATTGTTATTTAGAAAAACTGCCTATTTAGATTATTAGTAGCAGAAAAGGGTAGATAATTACCTAGGTATATACGTTCTCAATACGTAAAAAATCAATCTTCTATCTATTAAACATAACGGCTAGTTTTTATTTCGTGGTAGGTTCTAAGCTTCTTGTAAGTATTTTAGATTATTTTTATAGCCTTAAAGTTTCTTTCTCAGGAAACAGATAGCGAATCTATTAACTCAATTACCTTAATTGACATGTAACGTCCCTTGCCTTTCAATTTAAGCCGGCCCGATGGTACTACGGCCTAATGTGTTTTTTCGGAAAGGAGATTCGGTTCCATCTTACATCTGTATCAGCATCCTTATTATCTTATCCATCTCATGGTCCACGGAATAGATAGAAGAGAAGAAAGAAGGGTAAACTTGTGGAAGTAATAATATAACCTTTTCCCATTTATTTTCCCTTAGGGACGGCGGGTAATCATCGCATGGTAAAAGTTACTCTGGAAGTCTCTTTTTTGTTGTCTTTCAGCTTTGAAACGCTTGTTATACCTATATATGTTTAAGTGTTCAACTTCTCCCGAACTTTGGAATTGTAACAGGGAATAAAAAAAAACTGAATCATACTAAGCACTCTTAAAGAAATTTGTTTTATAGCGGCGCCCGCTGAAACTTTTCTTCACTGAAAGCTAAAAATAAAATTGAATTGGAAAAAAAAATATGCAGGTAGGAAAATGCTATCTAATATGGGAATAAATTTTCTCTGAGAAATAAGATTTTAAGGTTTTGTCATAATATAGGTAATTTATTTAACAACAGTGTTTGCTACATTAAAAAAACATATGAATAGAATGCGTTTATACATATTAAAAGTACTAGTACAGTTATTTGTGGTTATTATGTGAGCAACGTGTTTATTGACGAGAGTGGAGGTAGGTAACTACATACTTTAGTTTATAAAATGATAAAAAACTTCAACCAACAACCATTTTTAAGTGTATTTGCAGAAATCAAAATGGTAGAAAAGAATGGTTGTTTACTTCAATTAAACTTAAAAACTTCATTGACTTTTTAGGGGGAATTTTTTTTACAAATATTAAGTAGGCATATAATGTATAATAAATCTTTTAAAAACTCTAAATAATTACCAACAACAGGTAATAACTCCAATACCTACACAGATGTCTTATTCTAGGAATTAAACCCATTCCGTAACTCACACGACACAAACAGAATCGTCCATTATTCCGAGTTTTACTATTTTGTCACATCACTAACGAAAAAAAGAATCTTTGTGTCCGGAGACACAAAAAGCCCAGTCGTAGAATCGTTGTTTATTCAATCTCAAAAAATAAATCATGATTCCACATAAAGGCTTTACGAACCCTTTCAATGGTGGGCGAGCAGTCCGAAGCTTTATTGTCAAACCTCGCTTTCAGCCTGTGAAATGTGTCAGACATAAATCTTACTGTTTTTGACCCACACAAGTTCATCTGCTGACGACCTAAAAAGAGGTAATATACATTTAACATCTATGGGTGTATGCCACGTGTGCTTAATGACTCTAGGCTTAGTAGGTCATAAGCAATTGGAAGTAATACAAAGTGACAGAATGAGAACAAAGAACAATGTTTTGTATTTTTTAAATGTCATTGTGTTTCATGTACCTCCATGTTTCTTGGTAGGAAGCTGAAAAACTTGAGCGATTTACCTTCATGGATATTTTGTACTCTCACTAAATACAGACAGAATTAATCAAATATATATTATTGCAACACACATAGATTACACTAGTTCTAGTGTTGACTATCTGAGTAATGTACGTAGCTTAAAAAATCTCTAAATTATCTAGAGTAGAGCAATGAGACAAATTTATCAGTACGGCTCAAAAATTAAATATGACGAGTGTTAAACAAAGATTTGTCCCTAACGTTTTAATCTTTATTTACAATTTTTTTATAATTTACTACCACCTTACTTTAGAGACAAACTTTATTACAATGCACAAAGACTCCACACACACCATACAAGACAGAAAGAAGATTAAACAAAATAAACAAATCCCAAACACATTTTTTTTTGCTGTATAATATGTAATAACATGTATAGCTTAGTTCCCGGTGAAATATGAACTATACCCGATTTAAAAATTATGTATGTAATAAGTATTAGAAAAAAGTAATATGAAAATTAAACGTAAAAAATATATAAGTTTATATTAGACCACTTAAAATGGAACTGCCTTGAGTTTAAAAAACTCAATTTAATATACCTATGTATTATAAAAAACATAACTTCATGTACGTAGAAATAGAAATTCAAGCAAATTTTTCTTTCGATCGTTCATAGCTTATTTAGTTGCTGTTTTCTCCTCCTTGTTATTCAATGCCCTTAGTATCTAGTGAAAAACCATGTGTATAATGTCATATAATATTCTCTTTCTCTGTTGTTATTTGTACTTAATTTATATTTGGTCATTTACACCCTTAACTTCTAAATTATTTTATTATAATATCTAAAATGTTCATCTAATTGAGTATGCTACTCGTGAATATTTTAAATTCTGGTTTTAATTTGAACGCATGTAAGATATATGTATTTTTCAAATTGTTTTCGGTTAGGTTATTTTGTGTAGAGTTTCTTGGTCTTGTGATATTTGTACTTTATATCAGATTATTTATACCCCTAGTTTATTATAAATTGTTATATAGCATTTCAAATTCTGCATGTAAGTGAGTCTGCATACATACAATAGTAACAGGTATACTATGTACTATATCCGTTATTTTACAATTATATTATGTTAGGTTAGTTAGTGTAAAGCGCACTTGAGATAAGCCATCACAAAACTGCGCTATAGAAATAAACTCTTACTATTATTATTATTAACAACCTCCTTTATTTATCGGTTAGTTCTTTTAATAGTAAAACTAAACTCATTTTATTGCACACAATTCATTCCATAGTGAAATATGCTTTTGAAGTGCGTTACTTAAAATACATTTATTTCTGATTTGTAAATAGATCTGAACAGCCAGGTAGGCTACTTCCCTATCTCACTTTTCCATCAACTCCTTCCCCCGTTTTGTCCAATTGGGAGTGCCATAATCCAATATATGGATTTCCTCTATTTGGTAAAAAATATGTTCTTAAACTTATTTCTAATTACTTAAGTACATACGTGGGTAGGCATGTAAAATAAATTTTATTTTAAAAAGTTATGTTTTTAACGACTAAAAATAAAATGAAATTAATACCGCGGATTCATTCGTATTTCATGTGCAAATAAAGTTCCATAACCGAAATTTAAATTCATTTGAACACACCTATCACGAATGAATTTGTAGACAAAAATATAATGAAATTAATACCGCGGATTCATTCGTTTTTCATGTGCAAATAAAGTTCCATAACCGACATTTAAATTCATTTGAACACACTTATCACGAATGAATTTGTACACAAAAATATAATGAAATTAATACCGCGGATTCATTCGTTTTTCATGGGCAAATAAAGTTCCATAACCGACATTTAAATTCATTTGAACACACTTATCACGAATGAATTTGTAGACAAAAATAACTGTGTTTTATGTGTCATTTACTGCTCTCCGAGTCACCCAAATGGCCGCGTAGATTTATGCCCAATACGGGAGCTTTTATGACCTGCAAAGTGGTCGTATCTGTCATACAAACTGTACCTTTATTGACAGACATCTCAAACAGTTTTTTCACTCAGCTATTTTATTGATTTCACGTCGGCAAGTAGTATTGAAGGCTCAGAGCTCTCGTTCGGCTTCTTTGGAATATTGCAGCGCCGCTCAGTGGACCATAAACCTGTAAGAAAGAAAATTCCGTGGAACTGGATTTAAGATTGTGCACAATTTATGTGGAAGGATAAGAATCCATTAAACAGTGGCGGCTGTTAAATTTTATTGAACATCGATTTCCTATGTTTAATTGGTTTTACGTGTAATATTACTGTAATAACTGAGACACTAATAACTGATTACAAACATGTTTGTGGTTATTTGACTATATTTAAATCGGTAATGTATATCTTTCCATTAGAAAAATCGAGCTTACATTAAATGAATCTCTGAAATTTACAGAAAATGGCCGATTTTACATTGCTTTATTTATGTTAAAAATGTGAAATAAGTAGAATAAGAAACGCCCATAAATAAAATTTTTAATATAATTCAAAAAATATATATATACGAGTATATATATATTATATTCAGAATCAGCGTTTGTTGATCTACATAAATATATTTTAAGCGTAAATATTTTTCACTAGAGTTCCTTGTTATACTTAGGTATTCCTTATTTTTAACATACAGCGATAAATGCACAAGCTACCATTTTTTTATTAATTTCAGGAATTTTATTCAATGTATCATATTAATATTATATATCTACATGATGCTCAATTTTTCTAAAGGAAGGAAATACATTAGGTTTATATTTATACGTTGAATTAGTAAATCGTTGTATATCCATTAAAATCACAAACGACTTAAAAACCGCGCGATTGGTCGGTGAGTTCTAATTTTATGATGCACCTTCACAGGTCGGTCGGCCACGTACTTTAAGAATACGGCCAATGTTGCGCGATATCGCACTTCTTGGAGTTGCACACGGGTTACCACTGTTGCATATTTTTTTTTTATTATATTGTTGTTAATCATTTATTTTGAAAAATTTTGATTTGTTACCGACCCGTATGGGAGCGGCCTTAAACAATAAAAATGTGTATGTATGACGTCACCCATGTCCCGAAAGATTTTGAGCGTTTAAAATTATTTTTGACTATGGAATAGAACGTTAAAAATTATTTTTATAATGCCTACCTGTACTTAAGTCAGAAGGTGAATAATACACATTTTTAAATTACTATAGAAATTTCCCTATTCTCAAAAATGGTGGACTTTTTGTAATTTTTGAATCCAATACTGTTTTTCTTATAATGGAATAATTTTGCGATCGATTTCATTGTTTTTGAAAACGATCACTGGTATCCAAAATACATACATTTTTGATATCAGAGATAGCTATTTAAAAAAAGATTATTTATTAAATTTATTTCACTATTAACGCTTTTGCTGATTTCTAAAATTTCAAATTTGTCTAATTGTATACCGGATGTATTTGTATGTAACATTTTTAAACCTTTATTTATATCAAATGAATGATTGGTTTCTAAAATATGATTTGTAAATTCAGAATACTTGTTATTATTTAAACACCTTATATGTTCCTTAACTATGAAATTTCTAGAATTCTTTTCCAGCTAAAAATAGTTTCAATTGTTATAAATTAAGGTATATATATACCCATTGAAATATATGTTTAAATTTATTTGAATATACAATCATAACTTTGTGTATTATACTTTATTAATATTTTAAGTAAGTAAGATTCATCAATCTGCATAGAAAAAAAAGCTGTAGAAATTACTATTTAAATTAATTTTATACAACCCTAATTAGTTTCATGACTTCAAGGCTAACCGGTTAGCGACAAAAATATTAATAAATCAGTGTATTAAAGTTAGCTACTGCTTTTAATTTATTAAAATAAAAGTATTTACTTACGAGAACATAATAAAACCATCTCTGATAGAGTAGGTACCTACAGAATACCTATCGAATCCGGCGATGACGGCCAGAATTAAAGGATATAGGGTCAGTGGGCCGGTTGTGGCCATTGGGCCGGTTCTGGCCATTTTCAACTTTACAAGTCGAAATATAAGCTAAATAAAATCGAATTTTTTTTTACTCTATGGCAAAATGCATATTTGTCAATGGTCTTCGTAGACAAGTGACACAATAAATCTTATTGTTAACAGTTTGTGTTTGGTCGATGCGAATAAGTGTTGCGGAATTTTTTATTGAGATTGTTACCCAAAACCTTAAGGAACCCACCGTAAGTAATTTTAATATATATTTGTAATCCTTTTGATGTTTTATTTGAAAACAAGATGTACCCATTATAAAAGGGTAAAGTAATATGTTTTTGAGGTTATTTTTAGCAAATTGGTTGTTTAAACATGATTTTTCGATGTGGCCATTACTGACACAAGAATTTATACAAATGTATGGGTTGTGGCCACGTTGGTGGCCACAAGTGGCTCCCATACAGTACTAGTTTTGGCCATTATCTAAAAAAATGTACAAATCCGCTGATTTTGATATTTTAACTTAATAAATTATTATGTTTCTTCTTCAGAACTGTGAAAATGACTCCGGCAAATAAGAAGAAAGATGCTATTGAGCACTCAAAACGCAAACTTTTTTGTTATTCACCATCGAAATTGATTTTGGCACTCGATGCTATAAAAGGAGGTATGAAGGTATCTACCGCTAGTAAAAACTACATAGTCCCCCGTAGCACTTTGCGTAAAAAAATATGTGGACGTGCACCAGCGGCCTCAGGTCACGTAGGACCACAAGCTGTACTTGGTATAGAAATAGAGATGTCACTAGTCAGGTGGATTAAAGATTGTGCCTGGGCAGGTTTTCCAATTAACAGGGAATGTTTATTAGATTCCGTAAAGAAGATTGTTGTTACTGGCAACATCAATACTCCTTTCATCAATAATCGCCCTGGGAGGACATGGTTTGAGTCATTTATGACGAGACATCCTGATTTAAGCAAAAAACATGCAGAGTACATAAATAAGGCATGCGCATTGATAACCGAAGAAAAAATCAGAAACTGGTTTGAAGAAGTCATTAGTTTGTTAGGACCTACAGTATTTGGAGAGTAAAATTGAACCAAATATGCTTAAAGATTTCAAAGTCACTTACAGCACTGGTATGGAATGGACAGGTTGTACTGAAGGGTTGTTCCTGTATAAAGTATGGCTGGCCTTCAAACACGATAATACTGCATTGCCAAATACAGATCTTACTTGTATTAATCTAGATCGAGTTACAACGCCTCCAGAAACTCCTGTTATTGAACCTTCATTTCCAATACCGGTAAACGAAGAAATCCTGGACGTATCAGCATCAACATCTAAAGATATTGTATCCTCTTCTGAGATTGTAGAATTGAATATGCTGACTAATGCCGCAGAATTGGTGAAAAAATGCGTCATATGGCCTGAAAAGAAGACAAATACTACCAGTCGAAAGAGAGAGTATATTCCTTCGGTGTTAACATCAGATAAATGGAAAGATATTATGATGGCTAAGTAAAAGGAGAAAGACAGAAAAGAAGAACAAAAACAGATAAAACTAGCTAAAAAAATAAATAAGAACATTAAAAAAAGAAACCGACCATTGAAATTTCAGAGACGTCAGAGGAAGAAAATTTGCGTGATACATCTCATTCGGACTGCGAAGACCGGATTCCACAGGTAAAGCCGTCGGGTTTCGAAGAACTAGATCGAACACCCCTGGAAGGAGATTATGTCCTGGTTGAATTCAAAAATCCCAAAGCCACTTTTTATTATGTCGGCAAAATATTGCGTTCAAAAGACGAAGACAATGAGTTTGAGATAAGGTACCTGAGAAAACATAATACCACCGGTAGCCAATTCACAATGCCACAAATTCCTGATTTGGCATCTGTTGCTGAGATTGATATTAAAATGATATTGCCACCACCATTGTTTACAGGTACAACCAAAAGGCAAAATTCTTTTTATACTTTCGAAATCGAACTCTCAGGTCTAAATTTGCGCTAAATCTTATTTTTTTATAAGTTTGTTTGTATAACTTGAATAATAAACATCGATTTATAATCATTACTGTGTTTAATTTAGATAAAAAATGTAAGTTCCCTACATAGATTCATGTGGCCAAAACCGGCACACGGATGTGGCCAGAACTGATTAAATTGTGGCCACAACTAATGCATGGGTCCAGTTCAATGAAAAAAATATATTTAAAAATAATTAAAGAACTGTTACTGGATATATTTACATATATTAAAGACAGCTATTTTTATTGTACATTAATGTTGGAAAAATTATAATTTACATTTATGTGCAAGTTTGGTGCTCATTCAAAAACGAAAAAATCCTTAAGGTGGCCACAACCGGCCCACTGACCCTATAATATTTTGCATATAAATGCGTTAAATTTAATGGCAGATTAATGTTTGGAGAACTTGATTTATTTATTCAAGGGTACCAAAATAATTATTGTCGACATGATGATTCAACATTTCATCAAAAACAAACGACCGTTCCCGCCGAAAATGAAATTCCGGAAACGGCGCCATCATTCGTTCGACACAACTTCCCGTCGGCATCCGCTTCCGGCCATGCTCTTCCCTCGTAAAATCACATAACCCAACCGGCAAAAAAGCAGAACATGCTTTCAAGCAATGACGGGAACCCTTACCATAGAACTTACCAAAAACTTACTTCCCAAAAAATTACCAAGAGTAAGAAAAATTTAAAAACATCCCACGGTCTTGAGAAACGCTTGCAATTTTTTTTATCCCTTGTTTGTAAGTGCCTTGATTTTTCTTGCAGGCTTTAGACCGTTGGTGGATTAATAGCAGGGTTTAGACAAAAGCTCGCCCCAGGATTCCATGAAGCGCTTTTGTGTCCATCAGGGCTATTTGAGCGTTCATTAAGTTCCGCGAATGGAGGTCGATTATTCCTCAGCTCGTTTGGCAGACATTTCTTTTCACCACGCGACCATTCGGTCCCTCCTCCGCCGGATGCGGGAGATGGATTCCCCTCTGAAACAAAGAAATATATTTGTATTCCACTCAAAGGACCTTCAAGCATTTGAAAATAATAAAGACTAATGGGGTAGGGATAATTTGTAACAGAGTTAAATCAAGCTATCGTAGAAATTTAGAAAATATAATGGAAACCATTTCAGAATCAAATATTTACAGAGAGAATAGTACCTACGTACCCAGTAAAAAATACATAGATACTTACTGTATCATACCTGCGCTTTAATAAAAATATTAGGATAATTTGTAGCAGAGTTAAATCAAGCTATCGTAGAAATTTAAAAAACATCATGGAAACCTTTTCAGAATCAAATATTTACAGAGAGAATAGTACCCCCGTACCCAGTTAAAATACAAAGATACTTACTGTATCACACCTGCGCTTTAATAAAAATATTAGGATAATTTGTAACAGAGTTAAATCAAGCTATCGTAGAAATTTAGAAAATATCATGGAAACCATTTCAGAATCAAATATTTACAGAGAGAATAGTACTTACGTACCCACTAAAAAATACATAGATACTTACTGTATCATACCTGCGCTTTAATAAAAATATTAGGATAATTTGTAGCAGAGTTAAATCAAGCTATCGTAAAAAATTTAAAAAACATCACGGAAACCTTTTCAGAATCAAATATTTACAGAGAGAATAGTACCTACGTACCCAGTAAAAAATACATAGATACTTACTGTATCATACCTGCGCTTTAATAAAAAAATTAGGATAATTTGTAATAGAGTTAAATCAAGCTATCGTAGAAATTTAGAAAACATCATGGAAACCTTTTCAGAAACAAATATTTACAGAGAGAATAGTACCTACGTACCCAGTAAAAATACATAGATACATACTGTATCACACCTGCGATTTAATAATAATATTAGGATAATTTGGGTAGCCCCGGTTTTTGTAAAAAAATCGCCTCAAGAACGCTGTGATGTATGGTGAGATTTAAATGTCTGTTTAAGATATCATTTCTTAATTATTTTCGTAATGTGGTTTCGTACAATGGATCAGATATCATATAGAAAACCTGTACAAATTTAGTGATAACGCCAGAGTTTACTGCATTCAAACAATTCGGTCTCGGCCCACACTATTTGCTTCATATAATTCTGTTATTCCGATCCTTGATATGGCCCGACTCAAGAATATAGTTCAGTTGAACGTGCCATCTCATGAGAAATAATCCTTATTAAAAAATACACCCAACTGTTTTTGCGTCCAAAAAAACTTAAATAAAATTCTTGTTTCCTGTTTTTTTTTCTTACCTGTACGAAAATAGTATTTTTTTTTCGTTCAGCGAGAATTTGTAGTCGCTAATTAATAAATAGCAAGTAGCTTGTCAGAATGAGCTTAGTTCAAAAATATTATTAGATAATACAACAATAAATAAACAAAAATCATTTAAACAGCAGCACAATAATTCATAACAACATACACGCATTTTGTGATCTACGTAGGTACCTGTAGGTATACTCGTAAATATACAAGTTGAAAAAATACTGAAAGACTCCAATTCAATAATAGCAATTAATTGATTATTTAAATCCCATTTGTACTATTCACTAACCCAGAGATCATAGTTTAAAAGATTTGGAAGTAATCAATCATAGAATAATATAAGAATACTAGAAATATGACAGGGACGCGTGTTTCATTATTCAAAAGTCTGGCACGAGGGCCTTAAAATTTCTCATACAAAAAATTATTTCATCATTTCATTTCTATGCATGCAGTGTAAAAGAGACGAGCGCTGTTATCACTGGCTCTCTCAGGGTTAGAACGAAAAGGTACAAAGTGACAGGCTTCCCTTCAAATCTACATAGAAGGTATTTCATGTGTATTACTTATTCCGTGGAATCAATATATAACTACTCGTGGTTATTATGCAATATCTTACAACTAGCAACTGATACGAAACAAACAAAAACAAAAAATTACCTATTAGATTTATAAAATGTTTTGTAAAATATTTTCTATTATCTTCTCTATAATAAGCAAACCTTTCGGACCGTACTGTTTGAAAATGCATATATATAAGAATTTTTTCCTCCCTATCTAGACCAAATAAAATTTGACGTATTCCGTTATTTGATTTCTGGGATACCTACCATTTGTGGGCTATTTTTTTCGTTGAAATTTAGCTACTCGTTCGGGCGGAAAACATTTTTACATTTTGAAAGACGGTTTCTGTGTTTAATCTCTACAAATTTTTTTCTCTCCAAATTTATTTTTTGAAAGTGTATTTTTATTGCAAAATTTTTGTGTAAATTTTTTTAATTTATAATTTTTGGTATTTCTCATTCTATGTAAAAAACGATCTTGGAGACCTGTATTTTTCCATGTTAGAATAGCAATAACTTATAAATGATTGAAAATATATATATATAAAGCACGTAAATAAATTTCAAATCACTTCAACAATTGTTATCAAGTATCAAATATTTTCTACCACTGCCAGTTTTAATTCGGGTCTGAAGAGTTCTAAAAAATATTCCCTAAGAAATATACCCGCGACGCAGTTAGTATAACGCACACCGAGTTGGTTATTAATGATACCTACCTAATGAACTACGGTATCGAACTTTCTCCCAGCTACCAAAACAAATGTGGTGGAGGAAGTTGCTAAAGGACTTGTAGGAGGGTAGAAGCAGAGAGTACAAGTAGAAGTCCCGGGAGGAGAACCTTCACCCCTCGGGGTAGGTTTCTTAGACGCAATAATGTCATTAGGTTCAGATCATTTGGTCCAAACGTGCTTGCCCTAACTCCCGATCAAAACCATCTAGCGACGATTTTCAATGTTTGAAAAAACGCTGAGTTTTTATTCATTTAGCCTTCGATTTTCAGGAACCTGGCCTGGAAATATAAAACTATTAAAGCAGTAAAATTGTTTAGTTGAAAATGTCTTTGTAAAGCAGAAACTAGTTTTGATATTATTTTAATTTGTGGTAGGTTTTCAGTGAGATTTTAGGTTTTTTCAACGACAGACATACGGGTAGTTAGCCTAGTAAGTTACGTATCTGAATACATTCCCAAGATTTTTATTTGAAAGTTTCACGATTGATGGTAATATTTTTGATAAAAAAAACCATAAAAATAACAAATTGTTTTGTTAATGAATGCGTAGGTTTGTAAAATTATGTCAACTGTCAATATTTCATTTACCTAAAAATTTTTACATTTAAAAATGATAGAAAATCGGAACTTGTTACCAGGTAGGTGGGTACCTTTGATTTTTAATTCTGTTTAATAAATAATTAACGCACCTAGATTTTTGACGTGTACACATATAAAGTACAAGTAGGTACATAGTTATATTTTAAGAATATAGCTTTTCGTTTTATTCATCAGTTGGCAATATTATTTATGCATGCATTGTCTTAAATTCTCTCATCCGTTTTTGTTTTTACGTAATTTTTATTTATTTATTTTTAATTAAAAAAATAATACTTTAACCTACTGAATTCGTTTAACCGCAGGTTAATTTAATGTACATTTTATATACATAAGCCTATATAACAAAATATTGCATACAAAGGTAGTAAATATGAAATACCATATCAACTATACATATATCAATTATAATCAAATAAAGCAATAAAAATATACGGGATATCAATATTTGTTTTGCTTACTACATTACAATTAATGTATGGTGTGTTAGTGAATGTATGGTATATTTTGCTTTTTCGCCTCTGGAACTTATTACTTACAATGGTACATACACTATGTGTTCCTGTATATGTTCGATATATATGATATATTATCTTTGAACCTATTGTGATGTGTTTTGCACCTGTGTTACTAATAACTAACTTTATATGTAAAAGCCAAAAGTATATTATACAATAAATAAATAAAAAAATTATAAAATTTATACATATAGATAACTAAGTAGTGGGATTGTAAGTTTACAGATTGGTTTTATATAGGTATATTAAATAATATTAATACACTTGTTTCCCCCAAAAAACGAAAGTTAATTTTATCTTTGTGTTCCTAATTAACAATAGGAATTGAAAATTTTCCAAATACTCTGCGTATAAAGCCTCAGCTAGGCAGTACACTACATCACCCCCCCCCCCCCCCTCCCACTCCCTACCAACCGCAAGTTACTGGGTAATCTACGAAGGCTAACTCAGCAACTCCGGCCATATTTTTTGTCCCACTGTGCTAAAAGCCACCAAACTACACTTACGACATGTTTACGAACTCGATTGATACAAGTTACGAGGCGTAACCCACACATAGCCATGGCACATAATAATACGCAGACCCTCGTGTGAATGTGTGTCTGTGTGTGTATTTTCATAGCAATCTATACTTACGTCATACGTACTCACACGGCAAGTACTTAATCGATATAGTAAATTATCTTCTCACGGCTTAGGGTTTTCTTTGGGCGATTGCCCATTCATCTTCGGTATTTTAGTGCGTATGCCTGAAAGAAAACTTTACTTGGTGCAAGTCAGCTTGTAGGTATAGGTAACGATGGAAATTAAAATAATTAACACAATAGCTGGAAAAAAGGACACCCACCCAAACTTACGCCGGGTCTAGGTATCACGTGTTTTGCTTTTGCTTTTCATGATATGAAACGCGTATTTTAGGTATGTGAATAATGTGTGTAAATTTCGCGGTAGAAGTAATAGACAACTTTTGGTGAATTTTTGCTTTAATTACAAGTAGGTACATATGTGCTTACCTGTTAAATTTCTCAAAAAAAAATCATTACTTTTTAAGTAGGTACCTACCTAAGAAATATGTTCCTACAAATATTAAATATAGAATCTATTCCTGATGATTTGAGGTAGGTACTAAATGCAATATGTATAGATATTTTTTAAATATATATTGCTAAAAGTTTTTCAATGTAAATATTATCTATTTTTATTCATTTAAAAAAAGTTCTGCTAATTAATTATTATTACGCGTGACAGTCGTTTTGCCTTCCGAAGATATTATTACTGTTAAATTTCTCTAGAGTGAACATTATTGCTTTTTTAAATACAAACGCTCTTTCTAAATAATGTTTTGTTTCATGTTAGTTTATTTTTTAATGCTTCCCTAATTTATTTGTTTGTAGACAAAATTCATTTCAAAATCGATAAGAAAGGTTGCTAAAAATATCTCAAAATAATAGATGCCAATAATTTCGTTGAATTGAGTAATAAATTGCACATCGGTACCAGGCTGGCTCAACGGATGCTGGTAAAATATCTAGAGGTGAATTAAAAGCCCAGCAAACTCCTCCACAAATCTACAAAACAGCAAAAGTCGTCTACATATCTCGTGAATTGGTCCATACATCCGGATAATTGGAGGACGGCTAAAGCCTTGAATCCAAATGGTCAGATAACTAATCCCGTCTATTTATCATGGGGCAGTTAGACTGTGAGCCTGCGGGGATTCTGCGAAGGTATATTGGTGGGATTTGGAGATTGCCGCACATTCTAACCGCATCACGGGGATGTATTATTATTGTTGCGCTGTGATGCCAGATCCGTATTAAAAGGGGAATCTTCTAAAGATTATAAAATTTTGACTTTACGGAAATATGTTCATCCTAACCGTTTGTCCACCCTTGATGAAAAATCGACACAGCTGATTTCACAAAATATTAGACAAACATATTTTTTTTTAAATTACGTTGGTAGGTAGTTTTAAAATTATGGGACAGAATTATCTTGTTTATATTATTGTAATGGATTAAATTTACCTACCATCTCTCAAGTTTCAACATTTTTAAGGGATTATTTTTATTTTTGAAAAATTAAAATATTGGAAAAATAAAACGACACTTAGCTTATTTTTGAACGGTTTTTATAGTCCCAGTATTTCCAATGTTATTTTCGTAACTCACATTTGAAATAAAATTAAACTTACGCACTTTTTAATTTTCAAAACAGCAAAGTCACACATTTTCACTGCAACTTTTATTGCTTAATTTGGGGAAATAGCAGAGGGCACTATTATTTTTTAGCTAAAGATAATTATTTGTAAACCTTTCTGCCGTTTGTGGAACCCCTGAAATTCCAGTAACAAAGACGCAACGCGTACGAGTATTTTCATGCATCCTTTTTACAATTTTTCAAACCTACGTAGATTTTATTATGTAAATAATTCGTGATAGGATTACTACTGTGGGCCGAACGATCATTAACACCTAAGTTATTGGGCAGTGCCGACACGGAGATAGTCCGAAGGGAATCATACATCAGGGAGTAGGGAGTGCAACCGACCAACTAACCAACCCTCTTCCAGCGGGGAGTGGGCAATACCAAATTGTGTTTGGAGTCACCTACCTCCTACCTAGTACCCACTGACACGTGGAAAAATTAATATTAAAAAAAATGTATTTTGTTTTCTATTCGATGTTTCGTGTGCTAACTGTTTGAACTCTATCTTCTGATACATTACTTAATACAATGTAGATATTAGTACGTACTTATAACAAATTATTAATACCTGATATGAAACATTCTTTGTCTGGGTATGTAGGTATGTCTGGGTATGTTTGAAATAAACAGCTTTTCATACAAATATATATGCAAAGTAAGTTTGACAAAAGATAAGCCAACAAAGTTTATTGTACTAAGTTTATTGTTCATTCTAAAATGCTGTACATACTTAGGAAATACAATAATAATTAACTAGGAAACAAAAATCCGTTTGCTGGAATATAAAAAAAAACTAATATTTCTAGTTCGATGTAACATTTCTAAGACTACAACAATTTTTTTAAATGTAAACCTCGAAAAATCAATTTATTTTATTATTTAAAAAAAACATTTAAAAAGGATGCTGTCTTATTTATTCAAAGGTGTTCCAAATCCGACTGTCGGATATTCCTCTTAAATCTGGCAAAACTACATATTTTGTTATTAGTTTATTGGGCATTTTCTAAAAAATCACACTTTCTGCAGATATTTAGAAAACTGTTCATATAAACTATCTAATTTAACTGTATATTGGCATTGCCCACTGATGACTTTAATTTCTTAGATTGCCAATCAACAATTTATTGCATTTGAATATTTTAAATAAATTTTCGAAAGGTTTTTAAAATGTCAATAAGATAATAATTTCCATTAATACGGTGATTCCTCGGTTGATTTCGTGCATTTTTAGTTCGGATAATGCAAATTACTCCGATTGGATCGGCGAACAAATTCTCCGGCAGATAAAATGAATATTCATTACCTACGGTAATATCACGAACTTGTAGAATACACGCATTTAGTACGAACATACAACACACGCAAAGTGAACAGCATTGCATACATCAACCTGAAGGACTATATACCTACCGCAAACGGTATAATAAAGCCCCCTTCAGAAGGGTGTAAAAATTTCGTCGGGGATAGCCTGATAGCTACCAACTTTTTGATGTGCAAGTTGGTGCTCGGCAATTCTCAGTGGGCGCCAAGAAATATATAAATATTAGGGAATGCTGTTTAATTTGATAGAACTTACAAAATCGTTTAAGAAAATAATTTGGATATGGTATTAGTAAAGAATATAAAAAAAAAAATATTTCACATTTGCCATAATAATAAAAATAACAGTAATTTTCTATAGCGCAGTTTTGTAAAGGATCACCTCAAGTGAGCTTTAAACTAACCAACCTAACCTAATATAATTGTAAAATAACAGGTATATCTGTTATTAGAGTATTTATATATATATGCAAATTAAAACTGTGACACAAAATATTCACGAGCAGCAGACTCACTTACATGCACAATTTAGAATACTATATAATAATTTAGAATAAACTAGGGGTATATAATTAGAAAATAACATGTATACTAAATGCATGCAAATTAAAAACACAATTTAAAATATTCACAATTATCAGACTCCCTTAGATGAACATTTTAGATTTTATAATATAATAAGTTGGAAGCTAAGGGTGTAAATAATCGAATTTAAAGTAGGTACAAACAGCAACAGAGCAAGAGAATATTATATGACATTATTTGCATGGTTTTTCTCTGGATACTAAAGGCATTGAATAACAAGGGGAAGAAAACCGCAACTAAATAAGCTATGGAGGATCGAAAGAAAAAATGTCCTAAAATTCTATTTCTAGGAACATGAATTTATGTTTTATATTGGATGGGATTTTTTGAACAATTTGGATTTTAAGACTCGCTTGAACTCTGCCAAATTCTGGATGTTAGCAATATTTGGGGGAAGCTTATTCCAGATGATTACTTTAGAATACTTTGAGAATATTCGATGCCGGTGCACAGAATGGGTCGTTTTCACCGCTCTATCTTGGATTCAATAGTTTGGCTGTTTAACAACTTGATAATTTCTATGTTTCCACACTCTAACAACGTGGTTTTCTCTCAAATTTAACTCTTATCCCTCCTCTCATTAAAAAGAAGCACTGGACAGGAATATGAAATACGGAACCCAAATACGTTTTAAGTTGGGTTAATAAATGCCTTGAAAATAAAAATGATTTAATTTTTGAATCATATCGTACATTTACTATTGTCTTGTAAATTGGATAATTTTTATTTGTAATGATAAAAAAAAATGTAAAGTCATATAGAAAAAATAGACCTAAAATAAGAAGAGAGTTCACCTACATCTTGAACTTCACATTTCTCGGGTATTATGATAAACTGTATGCAGCTAAAATCAGCTGTTTTCGGATTTTTTTGCAGAAAATCATAGAGCTTTGTTGCACTTTTATCAGTTTCCGTCCAAATTCAGAAAAGTGAAACAGCTGCCAAAAAAATCCTTTGTGGACGAGACTTAATGCTACATACGCGACTGTACTCGTTCTCCATAGCACTGAGCTCCGTACAGCAACCCTATAGTGCCATGGAGCTATGGCTATGTGCTCTGCGCTACACAGACCGCAGGGTTGGAAGTCGTGTAGCAACGGGACTAATGGGAACAATGAATATTTATTGCTATTAATTGTAGCAGACTATTAACTTCGCCATTGCAGCACCGTCCACACTGGATGGTTAGGTACTTCTCTGGAAGTTGTGTCCATATTTAAATTAGAAATGTTTTGAGCTGCTAACCACAATCTAAACGTTTCAAATTATTTTATTAATTTGTTTATCTCTCTGCTGGTATTAACACATAGGTACGTATGTGAACGGTTTCTTGAAAAACATCAAAAGACTTTCATGAATCAAATGCACAAAAAACTCGACCGATCGTACTGTCATCGGTACCGGTTTCAGCAAAGAAAAGGAGAAGAATCTGTTGCAGTTTAAAGTAACTGGATATAATAATATGAAGCATCATAAATTACACTTTTTAACGCAAGTTCATGGCTCCTTTATGTAGTTAAAAAAACTAGCTACCTTAAATTTTTTTTTAATATTTGCACAGATTATAATATATTTTATAACAAACTACCTAATGTGTATTCGGCCTAATTCGGGATTTTATTTTTGGAATAAAGTTATGAAGTTGTGAATTTTTGCTTGTCGTTTGGGTGCCATAATTGATTTGACAGCAAAAGTAATGCCTTGAGACGACTTTTACTATCTCTAAACAAAGAAACAAAAAAACATTTTTTGATAATTTTATTTCATTCCAAACATTTATTTTTTCAAAATATATCTAAATAATAAAGTCCTTTAGTAGGTACCTAATTGTGTTTTCCACTTTCAAAATATTCTACATAAACAAGCCTTCTTATTTTGAATATGTAATCTGTGGCTAACCAAAGTGGTATATCTATGGGCTAGCCACAATACAAAATGGCGGGTTCAAAGTTTTTTATTCTAATTTTAAAACGTTATAGCAACAGTTTCACATATTGCATTTCATTCAAACTACTAATTAACTCTTTAAACCTTCCCGGCACTAATAAGAATAAACTGTGCCATTTTAAGCGATACCGATCAAGTAATTTTCGAGATAATCGAGGACAGACAGACAAACATTTTTTTTCAATATATAGAGAAATATAAAGATTTTAGAATATTCCCAATGTTATAAATTTTGTTTGAAAAGAAACAATATCCAGATAAGATGTTCTACAGAATAAATTTGTTTTAATTAATACAATACAAATATAAAGCCATTCCGCTGAATCATGAAGTTTAAATTTAACAGCGGAGACAGATAAAAAATGAAAAAGAAAGGATTATTTTGTACATCTAAATGGGGTATTTATTTTATTTAGAATAATTATTTAATGAAAAAAAAATCGAAATCACCCTTTTTTTTATGAATACCGCACAAGAGTCCCAAACTGCTCCCAACTGTCTGGAGCCAGTGATACTATGGCATTCCCAATTGGTTAATGTTGTGAGGCTGATGGTATTGGATGGGGGGGGAGGAGAAGGGGGAGAGGAAGATGGGGAAAAGAGTAAATACCTGGCTATTCAGATCTGGTCATCAAACACGGCTAAAAGCCATTTCAAGCAACGTTTTAATTCTGAATGGTGGTCTTTCACCAGGGCGATACTGAAAGTATCTTCCACTCTGGAAAGTGCGCAAATATACTATATATTATTTTTAAATTAATTAATTGTGAAACAACACAATTTAATTAAATAAAAATTACTTGCGCACGCTGGGATTTGAACCCGCGACCATCGGATTGGTAATCGAGAGCCTTACCCCTCGACCATGGAGGCCGTCAAAATGACAGTTGAATTTTCTTTTAATTTAAAAGTGATTATTTAATTTAATCTAGACAAAGTTTGGACAAACGAGTAAGGGATGTTTCTTAAAAGTTTATTTGTGTGGTTTACCCAAGAAACAAATAAACACTAGTTTGAGTGTGCCTTCATGGGGCTCTATTTTATAATGAAGGACTTCAGCTTAAGTACACATCCCTCTACCTCTACACATTTACACAATATGTATACATATTGTGTTTATAAAATGTACGTTGTACGTAATACACACAAACGTAATTTCGCCGAAATATCATAATACCTAGACGCTAACATATTCCGAATTCAGAGCCGCGAATGTAGGAATAGCAAACAATAATTACTCCATACAGTAACATACACCGTTAAGCTTTTAACGCTAAATGAATGGAATTGTAATTAATGAAGGTACAGGGATTTCTAGCTCCAGCGTTGCCAGTACACTGGTACGCTGGGCAGTAGAAGGGGACATAATTTTCTTTCTGTATCTTTTTCAGTTGAAGTAACACTGAAAAAGTTTATTTTGCTTTAGAAACATGTCTTTACTTAAAGCTTTTAAATGTAGTAATTGAATTAGAATTTTAAAATATAGTTTCGGTTGATGGAATTAAAAATGTGGTTGTTTGTTGAAAAACACCAAAAAAATGTACTTCTCATATAATTTCTCTTCTTATTTAATTCGAATAAAATAGTAGGTACACTAATTTAAAAAAAAACCTTTTTTTATTTTTATTATTTCAAATAAGACATAAAACTATGTTATACTTCCATGAGTGATCAATTCAACTCATTATGGGACTGTTAATTATTACCGCATAATATTAGGTTCGAAGAAGCAGGGGACGCCCGTGGAAGACATGGCACGATCAAGTGAATCAAATACTTGAGTCGGACCATGTCTGAAGTCGGAATAATAGAAGAGAATGTATGAGACGATGTATGAATGTGAATGAAGCAACAAGTGTATGCCAATATCGAGTTGTTTGGCGGTCAGTCCTCTGCCTACCCCTGCGGAGAACCGGCGTGATGGTTATTTAGTTAGTTAGTTATATTAGGTTTTACAGAACTTTCCATGCAAATATGTATTTGAAAATATATATATATAAACAACAGGTAATTTTAATAATTTCAATTTAAAATAATGATAGTTTTTTTTCAAATAGGTACCTACCTACTACCAGTATTTGAGTTTTTGTTATACTTAACGTGGATTCCTGTGACAAAACAGCCATAGCAAATAACTTAATAAATCGCGTGAAAGAGATTTTTTTAACAATAAAAAATATTTAATACATATTTGATTTATGCAATATTAATGTTTAACTTCGCCAATAAATATTTCGATCAAAAAGCAGGTACGTATCTTTTATTTCATTTCAAAGAAATCTAGATGATAAATATATAAAAAAAATATACTTAGTATTCACCACTTTATAAAAATATACATTGATATCTACATGTTTCGAAAGCTATGCTTTCATTGTCAGGAATATATGAATACTCACATATTTAACGCCACAAAGTGAATACCAATTGTTTGATGAATACCAATGCAGCTAGGAATAAATAAATATATTAATGACGTAAGATTTTTCGATTATAAATAAATTAAAATGCAATAAAAGCAGACCGACTTTGCATTTAAATAGTGGAGATCTTTGTTCATAAAGATTTCCGAAAGCATTTTTTAATAAAGCCATTAAAAATCTCAAACGCTTAATTTAGTATATTGATCTTCACGCAAAAAAAGATCTTACGTTGTTTGCCGATCGTAAATTAGTTCTACAAAAGAATCCACATAGTTTTTACAGAGATTTCTATTAGTCGACCTGTTCATCAAACTGGTACTTCTCTCGGTGATAACTCAAAGAAAGCGGTATTCTCTATAGATGGAAAGGCTACACTAACGGCCCAGAAAGAAGATACATAGTAGATCTTTTTGAAAAAATACCACCTCCCCGCCCCCATAAGTTAACGAGGAAAAAAAATAAATCCAGCATTATGGATGGAAATAAATAAATTTAATGTGCCGGGCCCAAAAAACGAATGGAAATGGAAGAATATAGGAGGTATGGTCTTAAGTTGCATCCACAATAACCCTAGTATCATATTTCTTATCAAACAAAACTGAACATCATATTAAAGTGTCATTTAATTTGTTTGATGGGAACGATCTCTTGGTGAATTTGGTTGAACTTTTTTATGAAATCTGCTCTAACTCGTCGTATCCCTCGCCGGTGTACGAGTTGGACTTTAGATTTATTCGTAATGGCCGACGTACAACTAACTCCGCCGTAGTAAGAAAATATACTCGTGGTCCGAAAGAAGCGGGTCTTCATTTCTCGACGCGTCTAGAGCACATTGATCCCGGACTTTCAGAACGAGGTGGCCCGAATATCCATGGCCGCTTTGCTCCGCTGAAATCTACACCTGATACAACCAAGGAATTCGGAAAGCAAGATAAGAACTTACCAAAAAAATTGTCATCGATTTGGTTGTATAAAGAAGTTGAACTAAATGAAAGGTTCTTTTTTATGTGTGGTGTTTTTTTTACAAGTATTTTTTTTGTGATTTCATCCTCGTCTACTGAACAGAGGGTGAATGTTGGGTAGACCCCCCACTTTAAGGCACCGGGCCGTATAGAGTTGTCAGGGCGGGGTTTCGTGATGAATTGCCACCGTTTCCTTGCGCTAGGACTGTGTGTGTGTGTACCTTCCTTTATAGTCATACATTTTGGGAGGGGCGGGGTGGGCTGGTGGGGTGAGGGGATAAAGGAGGGGGTTGATTCATGTAACACGGAACGCAGGACCGTACCGATATAGAATAATGATAATCAAAGAAATATTGCGACAGTTTTTTGAAATATTTATATTACATGTGCAGCTGAATAAATACGGTTTATTCACTTGTCATCGATTTAAATGGATGTTTTCACTATCAACACACGCAATCCATATTACAGAGAATTACAAAATACCTAATTGGTGGTAATGTACATATTTAGGTAGGTACTAATAATACCGAAGTAAATTGTCCAATAATGATCAAAAGATTGGTATTCACTTTGTGGCGTCATTATTAATAAATTAATACAAATATTTTGTAAACACCACTTTATTATTATATAAATATGATAAGGACATACAGCTTCGCTTTCGAAACATGATGATATTTATATTTATATAAAGTGGTATTTGCAAAGTATTTTCATAAATTTATTAATAATAATAATATTTGGATGATTTGTATAGCGCCGTTTTTTGTAATAAATCACCTCAAGGGCACTGTACACATATACATTTATTCCAGCTAGCTATTATTACAACTCATATCATCTCTAAGCTTAAATTTTCTAAAAAAATAGTGTTCATCTGAAGCGACCTGCCAGCTGCAGTATGTTTTTTCTGTATCTGTTTGATAAAGAATAGGAAGTAATATAATAGCGCCAGAAGAAGGCACTCATAATATTTTTTAAACTTAATTCAATGATTTTCAATCGCTTTACTCTACCGACTTTTGGTGGTGCTATGAAACCAAAAAACTTTAATCTGTATTTGATCCACTACCTACCTACACCTTAACCCTTCCCTTACTAAAGTATACTTGATAACGAATACTGATAACGAGGATAAAATCAGCCACGCATAAAACACATGATACCTCCATTACAGTCGGCAGACCGCTGACTACTATTGATGACCGAGCATCGTGTCACGGTGATCGAAACTCCATATTCCTTTCGATCACCTTCGCACCACTCGCAAAGTTATCAATGTACGTAAACATAAGTATTTACTTTTATGTTTTTCCATCAAACGTTTTTTTCGTGGTGCTCCAAAAAATACATTGCATAATTGTATTGCTATGGAATTCTTAAAATATGAACTCTATACTCGTATTTAGTACGTTTGAAATAATTAAGGACACCAGTTCTTGTTTAGGTGTGTGGGTATATATGTGTATGTACATTTGTACGTTCATGTGTATGTATGTGTATATGTATACATACATAAGGATGTGTGTATGTATGCGTACATATATGCATATATGCGTACATATATGTGTATATTATATGCGTATGTTTTTGCGTGTGTATGTATGTGTGCATGATTGCACATATAAAAATTTAAAAAAGTACATTTTTGTGATCTAATCCTTACGCATGTCTTTTTCTCCTTTCTATCTTCTACTCTATTTTATAATTTTTTCAATTGTCAGCATGTAAATATAATTAATATAATGAATCCATATGTTTACACTAGACTTTATACAAAGTAGCTATACTCCATTGGTCACCATGAAATAGGCAGCCGCTTCATCTAATGTATCTACTCCATGTAAATGTCTCCATTAAATATCATGTATTTTATAAATAAATAAATATATAAAACCATATCAAATCAGTTGACAGGACCGGTAAATAAGTGTTCTTGGCTTTAATAACTAAGTGCATATAATGAAATATACATAATTCTTCAATACGTAACGTACAGAGAATTAATAATACTTATTAGCATTTTTCATGTAAATAGACACGAATGACACGTTATTGAACAAAACGAGATTTTAATGTGGTATTATTTGTATTCATCGGTTGTTTTGAAGTAATGCTTAATGATGGTAATAAATTCAGACTATCAAATTGTCAAACTTCCCGAACAAAGCCATTGATTCCAAATTACTTTTAACGGTTATAATTAGGTAATTTAACTTGTAATATTTAAGGCTAATAGCTTCCATATTTCACTGTGAAAAATTATCAAAGTTTGAAAGCAGTGGCCACCCACGAATTAACCTGTTCTACTTATGCTTCATTTTACTTTTGAGGCAGCCGCCTAAACCTTTGTTTTTAACTGGCAGGAGCCACAACTAAACCTACCCATTTCGAAGCTTCGTTAGATTTTTTCGCGTACTGTCACATCACATGTAAAATTTGGAAACTAAATTAGCAGTAGGTAGGGGTAGGCAGAAAGTAAATGACGAATTATTGCACTATCCTGGCAGACACTCCTTGCTTGACTTAAAACTTAAAACTCATCTTTTCAGTCAACGGAAGAAATGCACACGTAAATTGCATAGCTAGGCTATCCGGTTAGTACTTACCTAAAGTCACTTATAGAATAACTGAATTTTTCCACGTACCGGTCCGCAAGTGGGTCCACAGCTCACAACATTGTAAATATTTAAATGTGTAAAAAAATTTAAATGTCCATTAAAAACTTCTTCAGTCTTTTAAGGTCTCTTTATAAATATTTTCCAGTCCTAAAAATTATAAATATTTCAAATAAACACCAACTCTTCTTGAACCACAAATCTTCTAATAAATGAAATATAAATAAAAAAAGGGGGATAAAATAGCAACTGTAAATATCATATCTTCTCCAAGCTTAAATTATCTAATAAAACTGTGTTCATCTGAAGCGAGCTGCCAGGTAAGTATTTTTTTCTTCTTTATCTCTTTGTCCAAATTAGATAGACAATATGAAGTAATATTTGTACAACGTCCTCGAGGTGATTTTTTACAAAAACGGCGCTAAACAAATCATCCAATTATTATTATGAAGGGTCATATACAAATTGACTAATATGTTCAGCCTTCAGTTCATGAACTTTGACACATGTCTAATGACATCGGTCGACTGAAGTTTTTGATTTGCTCGATCGTACAATATTTGCTTGGAACAGCTCAGACTCCATTGTCTGTAATTTAAAAAAAAGTTGATTGTAAAATGTGATTTCTTTGCGATAGGCACAAATGTTGTTGTTGTCTTTTTATTTTATTTTTAAAGTTTTTAATCCAGCAGGACTGGGTGGGCAATGCAAACCCAGTCTGCTATATCAAATTAAATATATACAATATAAAAATAGAAATGAATACAATAAAATAAATTAAAATAAATAATAATAAAAATAAAAATAAAAATTTGGAAACGCTTCGTAATTTTAATTTATTTAATATATATATCTAAATAAATAATTTTATTATTATGTTCTGCAAGTATTTTAGTTATTTACAACTGTAGTGGTGTTCAAAAACATAATTAACCCGATCTAACTGCCTAACAATTACCGGCATTGAACGTCGATACAGCTCTTATAATAATTATAAAAATACTCTCAGAACCTAGTAATAACATAAATCAATTTGATTTATTTACGATTATTAAAAATATAATTACTGTTCTGCAAATTAGTCACATCAATATTGAATAAGATTAATCGTTTTGTTTTGAAATTTGTTAAGATCTTACTTGTAAAATAAAAATATCACCACTTAAAAACCGAATGTAGAATAATCCACTACTCATGAAAAGGTAAACCGTTTCAGAACGCTACATTTTCAAAAGACAACGGAATTTCACCAAATGCCATAGAAATATGATAATACCTCCAGCTGGTGATATTTCTCATACATTAAGATGGCAACATACTACAGTAGCGCCTCCACTGGCTCGCGTTGGCGGAATTAGGTTTTCCCAAACATTTTAATAGGCATATATTTTAATACTACATACGATATTAATCCTTTTTTTATCAATGAAAAAATATTGAAAAGGCTATTAGGTTTGCCTTAACACGTATAAGTCTCGCCGCTCTATGCTCGCGCTCGATCTGGTGGTTTAGAAAGGATATAAAATACTTATTTTAAATAATTGTGAGAAATTTTCTTTATTTATTTTTTTTTTCGATGTCTTTTGGCTTAACATATCACAATTCTAATCAATCATGTTTTATTTATATGTGTTTTAATGTGGATTTTTAAGAATTTATATCTATTTAAAGCATAGGTACACAAAATTTAAAAATATGTATAAAATTGTGATGTGTTGAGGCAAAAGAAGTCTATAAATAAGAAATTATAGAAAATGTATCACAAGTTTTTTTTTTTATATAAGGGTTTAATTTTCTTTCTTATCCACCAGACCGAGCATGACTGGTGAGCGGCGAGACTTAAAAATATTAATACAAACCTAATTGCCTCTTTAATATTTTTTCATTCATGAGCAAGAGGGAGTACAGTTTTAGAATTTTCGATTTCTATAATTTATTAAGAATATATTTCACGGAAAATATATGAAAAAACATTTCGTTCAACTCGGGCAGCTAGAGGGCGCTAGTGTGGAACATTGCCATCGAAGCTCAGTAGTTGGGGGTATTGTCATTTAAGAGTATTTGGTTCAACCCACCATTCTCCTATACGGCAGAAAGGCAAAAAAATATATTTGCAACCAGTTTTACTGAGATTTTTAATATGTAGTTTATTATTACAGTTCATCTTGTAAAAGAATCGACTTCAATTTCAACTGCTGACGATCATGTACAATATTTAACATATTCCCGATATCTCCGTTCCCGCGGGACGTGTAACGGTACTTTGTTGCTGATATTAAAATTCGTTACAACACGCGTTACGGAAAAACGGTGCAATACTCAATGAGGTGAACCCCCAATAGGCCGTTATATCGAACTGCCGCAAAATAGCAGGTAGGAACGTACAAGCTTATATGTGTAGATACATCTGTGACGTTAACGCGAGTCCTCGCAAATGCGGGTAAATAAATTCATAGTATTGTTACACAATTCACGGTTTGCAAGGCGGCACATGCGCCATTTTTATAAATTATTCCGCATACGAGGTTCCAGAGCGAAGTTCCGCTTCTCGGGGGTGGAGACGGGACGTAATGACGTCACGCCTAATATTACCCATTTCTTGGAGCAGTTGGAATTGCTTCCAGGAGGGAATACCCGCCCAGCCAGTGGCATAAAAGAAAAATGAAAAGAAATACATTTCCGAACACCCAAATGTCTTTTTAACGTTGTTTGAGATTTACCATTTTTCCCATCTCCTTACGGTAGGTACCTACCAAAATCTACTTTTCTAGTTAGGTACAAACACTATAATATATATACAATTTGTAGATTTATCTTCATATGTGCGAAAATTAACGGCTTGATGTTTTTAATCAATATATATACATATATATATAAAGCTATAAGTTGAGTTGTTTCAGGTGAAACCACTTTGAAAGTAATTTTGATTAAAAAGAGCATCCTGGAATATGATTCCAAAGTAAATGGGTAATATTTTTCAGAATATAATAAAACGTACTTGGTCCAAAAACGGAATTGTGCAACTCTTTTTCATATACTTTTGATAAAGTAAAAATACAAGTGTGTATGCTTTGACGGATAGGTTACAAATGTATATCGCAGAAATAAAAAAAAATCGTTTTATTTGGAAATGGACAGTAATATGATTTTTATTAAACTTATCTAATATTAAGAGAGATAGTAAATATTGTTCTGTTTATAAAGAACACGTACTGATTCTAGGTAAATGTAGCTTCATTCAGTCGCTTTATTTAATACACGTATTCAAAATTGTTCATAACAAGCTCGTAAGCAATCATTACCTAAGTAGTATTCACACCAAAGTTCCCAATACACGCTCTTTAAGGAGACAAAAAATTGTCTTGAGTTATTTAATAACAATATTGCCAATTTTAATTCAATGCCTCGAGAGTGTTGAGATTATATAATTATTTAGAACG